>CM038144.1:218640895-218886285 GCA_021437245.1 Aegilops speltoides
AAGAAATTTAGTATCACGATCTGAAACAATAGTATTTGGCACACCATGCAAGCGAATAATTTCACGAAAGAACAAATCAGCAACATTGACAAACATCATCGCTTTTATGACATGGTATAAAGTGTGCCATTTTCGAGAATCTATCCACGACAACAAATATGCTATCCTCCCTTCTTTGTTCTAGGTAAACCTAAAACAAAGTCCATAGATATATCCTCCCAAGGAACACTAGGTGCAGGCAAAGGCATATATAAACCATGAGGATTGAGTCGTGACTTAGCTTTTTGACATGTAGTGCAGCGAGCAATAAAACGCTCAACATCCGTCTCATCTTTGGCCAAAAGAAATGTGTAGCAAGTCGTCCTCCGTCTTCTTCACGCCAAAGTGTCCCATTAGTCCTCCTCCATCGCCTCCTGCAACAACAAAAGACGAACGGAGCTAGCTGGAATGCATAGCTTGTTAGCACGAACACAAATCCATCATTAACGACAAACTTGTTCCATGTTCTTCCTTCTTTACAATTCTGCAATACATTTTAAAATCAGCATCATGCACATATTGATCTTTGATGGTCTCCAAACCAAATATTTTGAAGTCAAGTTGTGAAAGCATAGTATAGCGACGAGACAATGCATCAGCAATAACATTTTCTTTACCCTTCTTGTGTTTAATGACATAAGGAAAGTCTCAATGAATTCAACCCATTTAGCATGTCTACGATTCAGTTTAGCTTGACTTTTAATATGTTTCAAAGATTCATGATCGAATGTATAACAAATTCTTTGGGCCATAAATAATGTTGCCATGTTTCTAAAGTCCGAACAAGAGCATATAATTCTTTATCATAAGTAGAGTAATTCAGACTAGGCCCACTCAATTTTTCGAGAAAAGTATGCAACAGGTTTGCCATCTTGTAATAACACACCTCCTAATCCAATTCCACTAGCATCACATTCAAGCTCAAAAGTCTTATTAAAATCAGGAAGTTGGAGTAAAGGAGCATGTGTCAACTTAGCTTTCAATACCGTGAAGGCCTCTTCTGTGCGGTACCCCAAACAAAAGGCACATCCTTCTTTGTAAGCTCGTTGAGAGGTGCAGCAATGGTGCTGAAATCTCTCACAAACGCCTATAGAAACCAGCGAGGCCAAGGAAACTCCTCACTTGTGTGACCGTTTTGGGCTGCGGCCAACTCTCAATAGCTTCAATCTTGGCTTTATCAACTTCAATTCCTGTGGAGTAACAACATAGCCAAGAAAAGATACTCGGTCGGTGCAAAAGGTGCACTTCCCAAGGTTACCAAACAAGCGTGCATCACGAGAGCATTAAAAACAACACGTAAATGTTCCAAATGTTCTTCCAAAGATTTGCTATAAATCAGTATATCATCAAAATAGACTACCACAAATCGTCCAATGAAAGCACGTAAAACTTCGTTCATTAATCTCATGAAAGTACTAGGTGCATTAGTTAACCCAAAAGGCATGACTAACCACTCATATAATCCAAACTTAGTTTTAAATGCTGTTTTCCATTCATCTCCCAATTTCATACGAATTTGATGGTATCCACTACATAAATCAACTTTGGAGAATATTGTAGAGCCACTCAATTCATCAAGCATATCATCTAGCCTAGGAATAGGGTGGCGATAACGAATAGTAATATTATTGATGCCTCTACAATCAACACACATACGTGACGTACCATCCTTTTTCGCACTAGAATAATAGGAACAGCACAAGGACTAAGGGATTCGCGTATATAACCTTTGTCGAGCAGCTCCTGTACTTGACGCATAATCTCCTTCGTCTCCTCCGGATTGGTGCGGTATGGTGCACGGTTGGGTAATGATGCACCGAATTAAGTCAATTTGATGCTCAATCCCTCGAATAGGTGGTAATCCGGTGGCACGTCTTGTGGAAAGAGCGTCCGAACTCTGCAAAATGTTAGTGACAGCAGGTGGCAAAGAGGAAGGCACGTCCTCGAATGAAAATAATGCCTCTTTGCACACAAAAGCATAGCAAATAGATTTGCTAAAATCTAGCTCATCAATATCAGATTTGGTGGCAAGTAAACATGCACTTTTCAATTTAATTTCGAAGCAACGGTAGATGGTTTATTATTAGGCTTCATGTGTTGCTCAAATTCTTTTGCCACAATCTGATTTTCACTCTTATTTTTCTCTGTTTTGCTTTATTAGCTCTATTAATATCATCTTTCAAAATGGACTCAGAGTCATAGGAAGCAAAGTAATATTTTTATCCTTATGAACAAGAGTATCTTGATTGTTTCTACCATGGTGTCAGAATCTTTATCAAATTGCCATGGTCTACCAAGTAACAAGGAACATGCTTGCATAGGTACCACATCACAATCAACATAATCAGCATATGTAGAGATACTAAAATGCACACGAACAAGACGTGTTACCTTAACCTTGCCGCTGTTGTTGAACCATTGGATGTAGTAAGGATGTGGATGTGGTCTTGTGGTGAGAGATAGCTTCTCCACCATCTCCATGCTAGCCAAGTTGTTGCAGCTCCCTCCATCTATGATGACTTGAATAGAACGTTCCTTCACAACTCCTTTGTATGGAACAAATTATGCCTCTGATTTTGCTCAGCTTGTGTAACCTGCACACTCAAAACACGTTGAGCAACTAAACATTCATACTGTCGGCATCTTCAGCAGCCATGTATTGTGTCTCATGATCGAATCATCTCCACCGTGTTCCTCATGTGTAATAAGAGCCAAAGTCTCCTCATCATAGTCACTAGCGGACTCATACCCACCATCCTCAAGAGCAATCATCACACGCTGAGATTTGCATTCTCTCATAAAATGTCCTCTTCCTTACAACGGCGACAAATAATATCACTTGTGTGCCTGTTGACGCCATGGAAGAAGAAGAGCTCTGGCAGGTCCGGCGGTGTGCTCTTGGCGAGATAGTGGTGGTTGTGCTGTTGTCGTGTATCACGGTTGGAGGTGGCACCGGCGAGAGGTGCGGTGTGGCGAACGTGTGGAAGTAGATGATGCACGTGGTGTCCATGATGAAGGTCGACCTGCAGAAAAGTTAGTCGCGCCAATGCTCATCGATCCTGCACTTCACGTTCAGCTTTACAAGCAAGATGGAATAAGCGAGTGATATTATTATAATCCTTATAGTCTAGAATGGTCTGAATCTCTCTATTTAATCCACCCGTAAAACGTGCAAGCATAGCTTCATTCTCCTCAACAATACCACATCGAATCAAGCCGGTTTGTAATTCCCGATAATATTCTTCTACAGAATTTTTTCCTTGTCTTAAGCGCTGCAATTTTTGAAGTAATTCACGTTGATAATATGGTGGAACCCAACGAGTACGCATAGCAGTTTTCAAAGCAGCCCAAGTAGCTGGAACAGGATATAATCTACAATGTTCGAGACCACCAAACACATGCAAAGCTAGTGAAAGCACAAACAGCAGCAGAACACGTCTCTCCTCGGGATATTGTAAACATGTAAATCGTTGTTCAGTTTCTAACTCCCAAGTAAGATATATATCAGGAACATATCTACCCTCAAATGGTGGAATATTCAATTTTAGTTTAGGGAGATGGTCATGATCTCGTACCTGAGGGGGAGCCCTAACATTGCCATTATTTGCATGTGGGCGACCGGTGGTTGTGGTGCTGGTGGTTGCACGTAATTCGATGTTGATCAACCTCCTCCTCGTAATCTCCCACATAATCATCCTCGTCGGTACCAGCAGCAGCAGAGAGCAGGAGCCAAAGAAGCACCAACAGCAGATGGCAGCGGCACCAGAATTTTGTCTGGCTCAATAGGAACACGCTGAGCTCGTCCATACTGATTCGGAAGGGGCGAGTTGTTGTCGTGCAGAGGTGCGATAGGTGCAGCCGGCGGTGGTTGTGGAAAACGCGCGAGCAATTCATCAAACTTGCTATCAAGCTTTGTTTCAAACGTCTTCTCAATGCCATCTATCTTCTCCATGGCCTCGTCAAATCTGTTTAGCACATCTTGCACTGTCCAATCATCATTTGCTGAAACTTATCATGTAGCTGTTTGTTCGTCAGTTCTCCCAATCAGTCTCATCGCCTTGTGATCCTGCCATGGTTAGCAGCAAATAGAAACACACAAGAATATGATCCTACAGAGCTACTAAGAAGTGGTGGTGGTGTATCACAAACCCGTCAAGCAAATCTCAAATTCTTACCAGTTCTTACCAAAGCAGCGGTGGTGATCGGCAACCGTTGTAGTCAAAACTCTAAAAGCTTGGATATAGCGATTACGTGGAGAGTCCAACGCACGGCGCAGATGTATGTGGAGCTGGGAAGGCTTATAATATGGTAGCAAAAGGGTCAGCAATAATCAATTCAGAGATGCAAAGTTGAATAAGCGCTCAACGACGCGATCTTGTGTTGGTCCTAGGCTAGACCGTGCTAGAGACGCGAGCCTAGAACACTAACAAAATCACGGCGCTGCACGTAAACAAGGAGGAGCACACTCTGAAAAAAAAAATTCGCTTTTTTTTTTGCGAAAAATCACTATAATGGCGAGTGTCTCAAAACTCTTCCTGTGTCAAACCGACGGGAAGGGCACAAAATTTTTCGACAATTTTTTTTTCGATCGCCGGACCCAAAAACTGAAACGGGTCAAAAAACTTTCTATAACGGCGATCGCTCAATACGCTTAGAAACACCTAAAATAGGATAGCGAAAAATTTTTATCCCGTGCATTTTGGAAAATTTTGGGCCTAAACGGAGGGTGGTTTCGGACTCTTTTTTTTGAAACCAACCTCTTCTACGGACGGCAAAAGATTGCTGGAATCAAACCTACTCGAGACAAGGAAACACGAATCGGAAAACTAGATGGATCCGAAAACAAACCTAATATGCAAGGGACTCGGATTGGTGGTGGATATATGGTGGTCGATGGCGGCGGTGGTGATATATGGCAGCGGTGGTGGTATATGGATACGGATTCAAGCGGTGGCGGATAAGCGGTGGTGGTAGATGGCAGGGCGATGATAATGGCGGCGGCGGCGTGACAACTTATGACCGTAACTCGAAACTCTAAAAGACTAGACTCTAAGACCAGCAATTAGACACGACGATGCAACCGCAAATTCAACAATGCAAATCTGTAAAAGATTGTGCAAAGGCTCGATTGGTTCGGATAGGATGAACTAACCCTAATTTTTTTTTGGCTTTTTCGTGGACTATAGGTATGAAGACAGACTCGATCTAAACTACGAAAAACTGTAAAATCTCACCGAGCAACACGGAAATCTGATACCACTTGATAGAGGCCAAGGTGTCCCGTCTTCGATGAGATGGCGGATTTCGCTTTGGTGGAAGTCGACTTTGACGATCCGACTACGGCGGCGAGGGCGTCGCGCCTTAGCAATCGCTAAACCAACTCCGAGAGGTTATTGACCACGCAGAGCACGATCAACGACCACGAGGGTCTATTTCCTGCGAGCAAACGAAGAACAAGCAAGAAACTGAGATTGCAATCTGGATATTGCGAATTTAAGATGAAAGCTTTATTGATCAAGGTGGGGTTCTGTGGACGCCTTTGTGCAGTCGTTGAACACAAACGGCACGAAGTTGCAGCTATGGCGAACTTTTGATCTAAACAAAACCCAAGTCTAAACGGTGCCCTAAGGGCTGTATATATGGAGGAAGAGGGGTGAATTTCGTGGCCCTTGGTGGAGGGGTCCAAACTAACCCTATCTCTTGTTTCCCCACACATACGGACTCTAAAATAGCCTATACTAATGTATTTCGAAATTACATGGGCCTGGCCCAATAATAAGGTGACGAACACCTAGAATAGCCTGTGGACGAATATTATGAAGTGGCATCTTGTATATTTCGTCCAAGGCTTCATGCACTCCTTATGGTGGCTTCAAAGTCCTGAAATCATCACTTGTAACTCCGTTCTTGATCTCCTTGCGCATGCCATCAACTCCATGTGTGTTCTTGCTCCAATGTTCATCCTTCTCCAAGCTAGGCCCTTCATTTGTAAGCAAAACAAATGTATCCAATTTAAGCAGCATCATATTCTCATGAACATTAGAATCATTACCAAGAAACGAAAGTACCAGTAATTTAGTTGGCGTGCGCGAGCTCTAGTAATTGGTCCAGTATGTATAGCAGCAGGGGCTGTGGGTGTAACAATGGTATTGATGTCCTCATCAGAACTTGATTCATCTTCAACTTTGGTCAAAGGTACATTAGTATTCGTTCTTCTCCTTCTACCACTCACAATTTGCGTGAAATGATGGATAGGCCAAGTTCTTCTACAAATCCACTCTTCTTCGAGCAAGACGACGACATGTCATCATACGTCACCAAGAGCCACCTCTTTGGCGCGCAACGAGCTCTCCATCAAGAGCAACAAGCAATGAGCGAGCGCATCGACAACCTCTCCACCGACTTGCGACTCTCCGAGCAACGTACAAGAGACTACTTCGACAACAAACTCGACGCGCACAAGAAAGAGAACAATGCACGAATGGACGAGATCCGCGCCTTGTTGGTGAACCGGCTACTTCTACTTCTTCACACTCAAGACGGAGCCACTCAAGTCGCCACTCCGACGACTCCTTCTCCAACACAAGTACACCGTCATCGAACACTCTTCGACGAGCCGCGCGTCAAGACCGTCATGCATCTCGCAACCCGCTACATGACAAGCATCCCCAAGAGCAAGTTGATGAACAAGTTCCTCGTCCTCAAGCTCAAGAACGACAACGTCTTCGTCGCCAACAAGAACAAGAACGAGCGCGCCTACATCAAGAGCAACAAGAAGCCGAGGCCAAACGTCTTCAACAACAACAACGAGAAGCACAAGCTCTTGAGGCGGAACATGCCCTTCAAGCATCAAGTCGAGCTATCACCAACCGCAATCGCGAAAGGCGCAATCAAGAGGAAGCCCTTCGAGAAGAAATACAAGAGAGGAACTACCATCCGCGTGCGCAACGTCAAGCTCCACAAGCTCCTCCACAAGTTCCTCAAGCTCAACCTCAACCTCATGGTCAACAAGAGCAAGTTGATCATGGACTTCCTCCTCGCCAAGAGCAACATGAGGATGATTACCCTCCACGTCAAGAACGTCGTCATCAACATCGACCTCAACACAATGAAGAACAACGCTATGGCAAGCTCAAGTTCACAATGCCCAAGTTCAATGGAACCAATGATCCCGAAGAGTACCTCTCATGGGCATTGAAGGTCGACAAAATCTTTCGTTTGCACAACTATGAGGAAGAGAAGAAGATCGCTATGGCATCACTTGAGTTCCAAGACTATGTGCTCATATGGTGGGAACAAGTCCTTGAGCGCCGACAAGCAAGAGGTGAACCTCCAATCACCACTTGGGCTCAAATGAAGGATGTCATGAGAGCACGCTTTGTGCCCACCTACTACAACCGTGATCTCTTCAAGAAGCTACAACTCCTCAAGCAAGGAACAAAGAGTGTTGAAGAATACTACAAAGAAATGGAGATTGCCATGATTCGAGCCAATGTCACGGAGGATGATGAGCAAACAATGGCACGATTCTTGAATGGACTCAACCATCCCATCAAGAAGATCGCCGACTTCCAACCCTACTCCAACCTCATTGAGCTCGTGCATCAAGCTACAAAGGCGGAAAGTCAAGTACAAGATGACTTCAAGTACGCCAAGTACTCATCCAAGACATACGACTTCTCCAACAACCAAGCTTCAACAACTACTCCAACTTCATCATCAACCAAGCCTTCTCCAAGCAACGACGACAAGTCAAGTCACAAGAAAACTTCTACAAGTTCGAGTCGTCCTCCTCCTCCTACAAGCAACTCTAAGCCGCATGCTTCATCATCTACTCCAACCGATGAGACCGTCAAGACTAGCTCCTTCAAGTGTTTTACTTGCGGCGGCCGAGGCCACAAGTCATATGAATGCACCAACAAGCGCACCATGATACTCAACGACGATGGCACCTACGACTCAATGAGTGAAGATGAAATGGAAGCTATTGAGCAAGTGGCCATGCACCGGCGCATCAACGAGGATGAAGATGATCAAGTCTTTTGTGATGAAGATACAAGTCCCGCTCTTGTTGTCTCCAAGGTCTTGACACTTCAACATCAACAAGAAGAAGACCAAAGATGCCACATCTTCCACACAAAGGCCGGCATCAATGGACGCTCCGTCAAGGTCATCATCGATGGAGGTAGTTGCCACAATTTGGCAAGCGAAGAACTATGCTCCAAGCTCCAATTGGTCAAGAAGAAGCATCCGCAACCCTACAAGGTTCAATGGCTAAGTGACTCCGGGACTATACGAGTTGAGCATACGGTCCAAGTATCCTTCAAAATAGGTGCATATGAGGACACTTTGGAGTGTGATGTGGTCCCAATGACCGTTTGCCACCTCCTCCTTGGTCGGCCATGGCAATTTGACCGTGGTGTCTTCCACAATGGGCGTACAAACCACTATAGCTTCAAGATGAAAGGCAAAGAATATGTCCTACGACCCATGTCTCCTAGTCAAGTGATAGCCGACAAACAAGCCACCAACCAAAGAGAGAAGAGTGAGAAAGTGAGCCACCAAAAAGTTAGTGAGGGACACAAGCCAAATTTGAGCGCCTCTTCGCCTAGAGAGAAAAACCTCATACTATTCGCCACCAAACATGAGATGAGAGAAGTGTGTGAGAACCCATCGAGTGTGATGCACTTTGTCCTTGTGTGCAAGGATGGAGAACCGAAAACTAACACCACTCATGAGCTACCTTTGGTGTTTCAATCTCTTTTGCAGGAATTTGAAGATGTTTTCCCCGATGAGCTACCTCCGGGTCTACCTCCTCTTCGAGGCATTGAGCATCGAATCGACCTCATCCCCGGAGCGCCACTTCCAAACAAAGCTCCCTACCGTGTCAATCCCGAAGAAACGAAGGAGATTCAACGGCAAGTACAACAACTAATCGACAACGGTCATGTACGTGAAAGCTTAAGCCCTTGTGCCGTTCCCGTTATTCTTGTGCCTAATCCCGATGGAACTTTCCGCTTGTGCTCCGATTGTAGACCCATAAATGCTATCACCGTGCGCTATAGACATCCCATTCCTCGCTTAGATGATATGCTTGATGAACTTAGTGGAGCCAACTTTTTCTCAAAAATTGATCTTAAAAGTGGCTATTATCAAATCCGCATTCATGAGGGTGATGAATGGAAAACCGCTTTCAAAACAAAATTTGGCTTATATGAATGGTTGGTTATATCTAGGGGTTTGTCGGAAGCTCCCGGAACTTTTGTGCGTCTCATGCATCATGTACTTCGTCCATACATTGGAATCTTTGTTGTGGTGTACTTCGATGACATTCTTGTGTTTAGCAAAACAATGAAAGAGCATCTTGATCATGTTAAGCTTGTTTTGCAAACGCTTCGAAAGGAAAGTCTGTATGCCAACTTGAAAAAATGCACTTTTGGAGTTGACAAAGTGGTTTTCTTGGGTTTTGTTGTCTCTTCCAAGGGTGTCCATGTTGATGAAACTAAGATCAAAGCAATTAAAACTTGGCCCCAACCAACCAATTTGCAACAAGTGCGAAGTTTCCTTGGTCTTGCGGGTTTTTATCGCCGCTTTGTGAAAAACTTTAACACTATTGCAGCTCCTTCGCATGCTTTGAGTAAGAAGAATACTCCTTTTGTTTGGGGACCTTTGCAATCAAACGCTTTTAATGAACTCAAGTCTTTGCTTACTCATGCTCCGATTCTTGCTTTGCCCAATTTTGACAAAACTTTTGAGGTTCATTGTGATGCAAGTGGTACCGGAATTGGCGGAGTTTTAATGCAAGAAAAACGAGTCATTGCTTATTTTAGTGAAAAACTCTCCGGTGCTCAACTTAACTACCCCGTGTATGACAAGGAATTGTATGCTTTAGTGCGTGTCCTCCATGTTTGGGAACATTATCTTAGACCTCATGAGTTTGTCATCCATACCGATCATGAAACGCTCAAGTACTTGAAAGGTCAAACTAAATTGAACAAGCGTCATGCCAAATGGAGTGAATTTATTGAATCTTTTCCATATGTGATCAAGTACATTAAGGGCAAGGAAAATGTAGTTGCCGATGCACTTTCACGCATATGCACGCTTGTCACCCAACTTGAGTTGAATGTTATTGGCTTTGAGCACATCAAAGATTTGTATGCTAGTGATCCATCGTTTGCACCTCATTATGCTAAATGTTTGACGATACATCTTGGGAACAATATTACTCAAGGATGGTTATCTTATGAGAGCTAACAAACTATGCATACCCGAGTCTTCTCTTCGTTTGCTCCTTTTGCAAGAGGCTCATGGAGGTGGACTCATGGGACATTTTGGACGCGACAAGACCTTCGCCACGCTCTCCAAGAACTACTTTGGGCCCAAGATGTTTCGAGACGTCTCACGCTTCACCACCCGATGCTCAACATGCCGCAAAGCTAAGTCAAAAGCTCAATCTCATGGTCTTTACATGCCTCTTCCTATTCCTTATCAACCTTGGGAAGACATTAGCATGGACTTTGTACTTGGTTTGCCTAGAACTCAAAATGGAAAGGATTCCATGTTTGTTGTTGTGGATAGATTTTCTAAAATGGCACATTTCATTCCTTGCAACAAGGTAGACGATGCTTCACATATTGCAAATCTCTTTTGTAGGGAAATCTTGCGCCTCCATGGAATACCAAAGACAATCGTCTCCGGCCGCGACGTCAAGTTCTTGAGTTACTTTTGGAAGACCCTATGCGCCAAGCTTGGAATCAAGCTCTTCTTCTCATCCGCATACCATCCTCAAACCGACGGCCAAACGGAGGTGACAAACCGGACGCTCTCCACTCTACTTCGCGTGTTGATCAAGAAGAACATCAAGGAGTGGGAGGCATGTCTACCCATCGCCGAGTACGCCTACAACCGCGCAAGACATTCGACGACCGGCAAGTCCCCTTTCGAGGTCGTCTACGGCTTCAACCCATTGTCCCCATTGGACATTCTACCTCTACCTCTACAAGAGCGAACCAACATCGACGCAAGTGCCCGTGCAAGCTACATCAAGAAGATGCATGAAGATACAAGAAAAACCATCGAGCGCCAAGTACAACGACTAGCGACCAAGCTCAACATCAACAAGAACCCCATGATCTTCAACATAGGTGATCTCGTGTGGCTACACCTTCGCAAGGAACGCTTCCCCAATGAACGCAAGTCCAAACTACTACCCCGAGCCGACGGACCCTTCAAGGTGTTAGCGCGCTACAACAACAACGCCTACAAGCTCGACCTACCAAGCGACAAGTACAACGTGAGCGACACCTTCAATGTCAAAGACCTCTCGCCTTTCCATGGTGATGAAGAACTAGATCCGAGGTCGGATCCTTTCGAAGGGAGGGGATATGATGCGGAGCATCCCTCCATCATCCCCATGGACTCTACATCGACATATCCAACCCCACAAGGACCTATGACTCGAGCACGTGCAAGAGCTCTCGAAACCGAGGTGACATCACTCCTATCACAACTCTCCTTCGATTCACATGAGACATGGTTGCTACCTCAAACGGAAACTCTATGCATACTCAGGTACCAAGGAGTCAACCATGAAGAGGCTAGGAAGCAAGGAGAACCAGAAGCGGAAGGCATGCATGAAGACGGAGAGAAGAAAGCAACAAGGACCAGAGAGGGCGGACGATCCGGACGGAGGCCCGGACGATCCGGACAGAGCCCGGATGATCCGGACCCCGGTCCGGACGATCCGCTTCTAACGATCAAGGCAGCAAAGCCCTCCCGGCGGACCATCCGGGTCTCGTCCCGGATCATCCGGATCCTGCCCGGACGTCCGGACCACCAGCCGGACATCCAGCCCCTCGCGACCATCAGCCGACCCTCCGGCTCATCCGGACCCCCGTCCGGATCATCCGGCTAGCGCCTGTGTGCGCGTGTTGGGCTGAGCCCATGTACCCCTTCGCCCCTGACTCTATATATAGGACCTCCTCTCCTCACTTTGAGACTTAGCATTGGATTAGCTCATATTTGTGTGAGAGCCTTTGCTCATCCACCCGGTTACTTCTCCTCGGAGATCAGGACCTCCGTCTAGAAGAAGATCCCTCAGCGGATTCAAGACCCCTATCTAGGGAAGAACATCAAGGCCTCCTCTTGGAGATGAACGGTTCCTTTGTATCTTTACCCTAGTTGACTATGTATCTTGTGGATCTCATGTGTGTATGTTGATCTAGCACTTGTGTGATCGATTCCTTGTTGGTTGAGTGATTCTCTCTCCCCCCCCCCGTGTTTCCCCTCGTGCTTCCGCGTGTTCTTCGTGTTTCCTCCGTAGGATCCCCTCCAAACATGAAAGATCGACGAATTAGGGTTCCACCCTACATCAAGAAGTATCCAAGTGGATGAGCAAGGGCTCTCACACAAATATGAGCTAATCCAATGCTAAATCTAATTAGGAGGTGGGGGAGACCTATTGATGAGGACATCAATACCATTGTTACACCCACAGCCCCTGCTGCTATACATACTGGAACAATTACTAGAGCTTGCGCACGCCAACTAAATTACCAGGTACTTTCGTTTCTTGGTAATAATTCTAATGTTCATGAGAATATGATGCTACCTAAATTGGATACATTTGTTTTGCTTAAAAATGAAGGGCCTAGCTTGGAGAAGGATGAACATTGGAGCAAGAACAAGCATGGAGATGATGGCATGCGCAAGGGGGACAAGAAGGGAGTTACAAGTGATGATTTCAGGACTTTGAAGCCACCATAATGAGTGCATGAAGCCTTGGACGAAATATACAAGATGCCACTTCATAAATTTCGTCCAAAGGCTATTCTAGGTGCTGCGTCACCTTATTATTGGGCCAGGCCCATGTAATTTCGAAATACATTAGTATAGGCTATTTTTAGAGTCCGTATGTGTGGGGAAACAAGAGATAGGGTTAGTTTCAGACCCCTCCACCAAGGGCCACGAAATTCACCCCCTCTTCCTCCATATATACAGCCCTTAGGGCAGCGTTTAGACTTTGGGTTTTGTTTAGATTAAAAGTTCGCCATAGCTGCAACTTCGCGTACTTCGTTTGTGTTCAACGACTAGACAAAGGCGTCACAGAACCCCACCTTGATCAATGAAGCTTTCATCTTATATTCGCAATATCCAGATTGCAATCTCAGTTTCTTGCTTGTTCTTCGTTTGCTCGCAGGAAAGCAGACCCTCGTGGTCGTTGATCGTGCTCGGCGTGGTCAATAACCTCTCGGAGTTGGTTTAGCGATTGCTAAGGCGCGACGTCCTCGCACGTTCGTAGTCGGATCGTCAAAGTCGACTTCCACCAAAGCGAAATCCACCATCTCATCGAAAGACGGGACACCTTTGCCTCTATCAAGTGGTATCAGATTTCCAGGTTGCTCGGTGAGATTTTACAGTTTTTCGTAGTTTAGATCGAGTCTGTTCATACCTATAGTCCACGAAAAAGCCACAAAAAAATTAGGGTTAGTTCATCCTATCCGAACCAGTCTGAGCCTTTGCATAATCTTTTCTGTATTTGCATTGTTGAAGTTGCGGTTGCGTCGTCGTGTCTAGTTGCTGGTCTTAGAGTCTAGTCTTTTAGAGTTTCGAGTTCTGGTCATAAGTTGTCACGCCGCCGCCACACCATTATCATCGCCCTGCCATCTACCACCACCGCTTATCCGCCACCGCTTCGAATCCGTATCCATATACCACCATCGCTTCCATATATCACCACCGCTGCCATCTACCACCATATATCCACCACCAATCCGAGTTCCTTGCATATTAGGTTTGTTTTCAGGATCCATCTAGTTTTTCGATTCGTGTTTCCTTGTCTGAGTAGGTTTCGGATTCCAGCAATCTTTTGCCGTCCGTAGAAGAGGTTGGTTTCCAAAAAAAAATTCCAAAAACGCACGGGACAAAAAAATATCTGGCTATCCTATTTTTAGGTGCTTCTAAGCGTATTGAGCCAGTCGCCATTATAGAAAGTTTTTTTTGACCCGTTTCCAGTTTTTGGGTCCGGGCAGTCGAAAAAAAAATTGGTCGAAAAAATTTTGAGCCCATCCTGTCAGTTTGACCTGGGAAGAGTTTTGAGACACTCGCCATTATAGTGATTTTTCGCAAAAAAAAGGAGCAGCGCAAAAAAAAGCAGCACGAAAAAAAAAGAGCAAAAAAAAAAATTCAGAGTGTGCTCCTCCCTTGTTTACGTGTCGCGCTGTGATTTTGTTGGTGTTCTAGGCTCGCGTCTCTAGCACAGTCTAGCCTAGGACCAGCACAGTACCGTCGTTGAGCGTTTATTCAACTTTGCATCTCTGAATTGATTATTCCTGACCCTTTTTGCTACCATATTATAAGCCTTCCCAGCTCCACATACATCTACGTCGTGCGTTGGACTCTCCCTGGTAATCGCTCTATTCAAGCTTTGAGAGTTTTGACTACAACGGTTGCCGATCACCTTTCTTCTGGGTATGAACTGGTAAGAATTTGAGATTTGCTTGACGGGGTTGTGATACACCACCACCACTTCTTAGTAGTCTGTAGGATCATATTCTTGTGTGTTTCTATTTGCTGCTAACCATGGTAGGATCACAAGCCGATGAGACTGATTGGGAGAACTGGATTTAACAAACAGCTACATGATAAATTTCAGCAAATGATGAGTGGACAGGTGCAAGATGTGCTAAACAGATTTGACGAGGCCATGGAGAAGATAGATGGCATTGAGAAGACGTTTGAAACAAAGCTTGATAGCAAGTTTGATGAATTGCTCGCGCGTTTTCCACAACCACCGCCGGCTGCACCTATCGCACCTCTCCAACGACAACAACTACTCCCCTTCCGAATCAGTATGGACGAGCTCAGCGTGTTCCTATTGCGCCAGACAAAATTCTGGTGCCGCTGCCATCGCTTTTGTGCTTCTTTGGCTCCTGCTCTCGCTGCTGCTAGTACCGAGGAGGATGATGAGTATGTGGGCGATTATGAGGATGAGGTTGATCAACATTAGAACTACGTGCAACCACCACCACCACAACCACCGTGTCTTCCACATGCAAATAATGGCAATGTTAGGGCTCCCCTCAGTGCGAGATCATGACCATCTCCCTAAACTGAAATTGAATATTCCACCATTTGAGGGTAGATATGTTCCACGATATATATCTTACTTGGGAGTTAGAAACTGAACAACGATTTACATGTTTACAATATCCCGAGGAGAGACGTGTTCCTGCTGCTGTTTGTGCTTTCACTAGCTTTGCATGTGTTTGGTGGTCGAACATTGTAGATTATATCCTGTTCGAGCTACTTGGGCTGCTTTGAAAACTGCTATGCGTACTCGTTGGGTTCCACCATATTATCAACGTGAATTACTTCAAAAATTGCAGCGCTTAAGACAAGGAAAAATTCAGTAGAAGAATATTATCGGGAATTACAAACTGGCTTGATTAGATGTGGTATTGTTGAGGAGAATGAAGCTATGCTTGCACGTTTTCGGGTGGATTAAATAGAGATTCAGACCATTCTAGACTACAAGGATTATAATAATATCACTCGTTTATTCCATCTTTTGTAAAGCTGAGCGTGAAGTGCAGGATCGACAGGCATTGGCGCCGCACTAACTTTTCTCGCAGGTCGACCTTCATCATGGACCACGTGCATCATCTACTTCCACCGCACCATCACCTCCTTCAGGTGCCACCTCCAACCGTGATACAAGAAAGCAGGCACAACCACCACTATCTCGCCAAGAGCACACTGCCGGGCCTGCACAGAGTTCTTCTTCTTCCATGGCGTCAACAGGGCACACAAGTGATATTATTTGTCGTCGTTGTAAGGGAAGAGGACATTTTTGAGAGAATGCAAATCTCGGTGTGTGATGATTGCTACGAGGATGGTGGGTATGAGTCCGCTAGTGACTATGATGAGGAGACTTTGGCTCTTATTACACATGAGGAACACGGTGGAGATGATTCTGATCATGAGACACAATACATGGCTGCTGAAGATGCTGACAGGTATGAATGTTTAGTTGCTCAACGTGTTTTGAGTGTGCAGGTTACACAAGCTGAGCAAAATCAGGGGCATAATTTGTTCCATACAAAGGGAGTTGTGAAGGAACGTTCTATTCGCGTCATCATAGATGGAGGGAGCTACAACAACTTGGCTAGCATGGAGATGGTGGAGAAGCTATCTCTCACCACAAGACCACATCCACATCCTTACTACATCCAATGGTTCAGCAACAGCGGCAAGGTTAAGGTAACACGTACTGTTCGTGTGCATTTTAGTATCTCCACATATGCTGATTATGTTGATTGTGATGTGGTACCTATGCAAGCATGTTCCTTGTTACTTGGTAGACCATGGCAATTTGATAAAAATTATGTACACCATGGTAGAAACAATCAGTATACTCTTGTTCTGATAGAGGCAAAGGTGTCCCGTTTTTCGATGAGATGATGGATTTCTCTTTCGTGTAAGTCGACTTTGACGATCCGACTACAAACGTGCACGACGTTGCGCCTTAGCAATCGCTAAACCAACTCCGAGAGGTTATTGACCACGCCGGAGCACAATCAACCTGACCACGAAGGTCTATTCCTGCAAGCAGTCGAAGAGCAAGCAAGAATATGATAAAAGCAATCTGAATATTGCGAGTATGTATGAAGTATTGATAAAGGTGGGGATCCGTAAGCGGTCTTGGTCTGGTCGTTGGACACAAACGAAGTACACGAAGTTGCAATGGCTAACTTTTAACTAAACAAATCCCAAGGAAAAAGCTACTAGATGGATCTACTTATATAGGAGCAAGGGATGGCGGCCAAGGAGGAGGGAGGACGTCCCAAGGCAGCCTAAAACTAACCCTAGGTCGTACAAGACCAATGGGCCCAAGTGGAGGTGACGTAACACCTTTGGACTTGTAGTTTGACTCGGATTCTGGTGCAGCGTCAGATTGTTTCGTCCATAACTCAACACTCCCGACGGATTTTAAGGTGATTCCCATTGTGCTGGAAAGAGCATGAAATCTACTTTCCAACAAAAAAAGAATCACCCAATTCGGAGTCCGTATGAAAAAGTTGTTGGCGTTTTGAGTCAGGTATGTCTGTGCAGTCCGAATCTGAATCCAGAACGTGATAGACTTGGACTCTATCTTCTCTTGGCCCAAAAGTGACGTGAGAAGACTTTTTGAACAGCACCTAAACTTCTCCTTTTCCCTTATCTTCATATGTGGATTGTACAAATGTCCCATGCACCTGCAATTAGACAAAACACAAAAGTATGTGAAGTATTTTTGTTCTGAATAACATAAATATATTATTGAATAGTTTGCACTAGAAATCACCTGACAAATATGCATGTATGCAATATTTTTGGTCTTATCCAATGTAGTCATGTCCTCATCATCCTCCCCTTCTTGAAAACAAAGCCGTCCTCGGCGTTGCTTAATCTGAAATGTGGCTAACAAAAGAGACAAGGTGTACATGTTGTATATGTATATGTCATCCATTTTTACTACCCTCGATTTTTGCATATATGACACATGAATAGATGAGTAACTTGCATAGTTCATAAAATCTAAAGCCAACAAATTTGCACAAGAACTAGAAGGCATGAAAATATTGCAACTCAGTTTGCACATATAAGTGAAGCTCTTATTTATTTCAAAAGATTGACAATGTTCATCATTAAACCATCCCAACATTGGTGAATAAACCTTATTTGAATCAAATTTACATGCTACAACATGCTTAGATAAGCAAACATGCAATGAGTCATTCGACACAGAATCATCACCAAGATTAGAGGTCATATCGAAATGATTAAACATTGATTCTTTTGCATCAACAGTTAATTCAATGGGTGCTCTCAAAATTGATGGTATTTCAGTTGTTTGATCACATGGCAAAGTCAAATTTTCAATATAATCCTCTAAAATAGGTGGTGTGATCAAAGTAGTGGGTAGCTCAACACATGATGTATTCAAGTTAACTAGGCATGCATCATTCTCATGTAAAAGTGGAAAATCTGTACCTTTGTCATTACCTCTTATAGTCAACTCAGATGATGCAGGCACTCTCGATGGTGATGTGTCACATGGTGGAGATGATGTAGTCCTCGCAACAACGGATGTGGTTGTCATAGTACGCCTAGTAGTTGAATAAACATCTGTATCAACAGTTGGAATGTGCACTCTGCGCTTGTTCTCCTTGTGGGTAACACGTCGTTTTATTTCCTGTTCAGCTTTGCAAGCAAGACGAAACAAATGGTCCATAGGATAACACTCTTCATGAATTAGTATCTTCTGAATATTATGGTTTAATCCTCCCCAAGATCTATCCATAAAATCTTCTTCACTTTCTTCTAAAAATGAGTGCAACAAGGTAGTTTGTAAATCATCATAATATTTTGTTACGGTGTCACTACCTTGTTTTAAATGTTCCAGTTTTTTAATCATGCCACGAGTATAATAAACATCGACGAATCTATCTCTCATGGCATGTTTTAAATCATCCCAAGTATTAGGTACATAATCAGGGTGTAACCGACAATATTCACTCCACCAAACTAGAGCATAACCAGTGAAAGAACTAACCGCAACCGTAACTTTTTTACGTTCATCAAAATTATGGGAAGCAAATATACTATTTATGTCTAACTCCCATTCAATATATAAAGCAGGTCTAAAACGGCCATTAAATGGTGGTATATAAACATGAACCTGATCATGTGCATTTGTGATGCGGAGCATCCCACGTTCATCCCCATGTACACTCCGACTACTCTCCAAGCCCCAAGGATACATAAGATGAGACATCGACTATGCGCCATCGGACACAAGGTGAATTCACTCCTCTTCGAACCGTCACTTTCCGCATATGAGACATGGCTACTACCTCATGCGTGGACCTTGTATACACTCAGGTACAACCAGGATGGCCAAGGAGAATCCAAGGACCAAGGCCAAGCATGGAAGAGAAGACGGAAGAAAGGAGAAGAAGAAGATGGAGCGGTTGTTGAAGAAGGCAGGCGGACGTCCGAACGCCGTCCGGATCATCCTGGCCCAGCCGGATCATCCGAACCCTCCCCCCGGATCGTCCGGGTAAATGCACCAAAGACAACAGAAGCCCCCTCGACGAAGCCGGATCATCCGGACGGTCGCCCGGATCATCCGGACCCCCGACACCCGGATCATCCGGGCCACCGTCCGGATCATCCGGACACCGCTTGTGTGCGCGACTTGGGCCGAGGCCCGTGTACCCCTTCGCCCCTCACTTACCCCTTCGTGGCTTAGCACTATAAATAGACCTCCTCCTCCCCACTTTGAGGGTTAGCATTGGATTAGCTCATATTTGTGTGTGAGAGCCTTTGCTCATCCACCGTTACTTCTCCTCGGAGATCAGGACCTCCATCTAGGAGAAGATCCCTCAGCGGATTCAAGACCCCTATCTAGGGAAGATCCCCCTCGTGGATTCAAAGCCCCTATCTAGGGAAGAACATCAAGGCCTCCTCTTGGAGATGAACGGTTCCTTTGTATCCTTACCCTAGTTGACTATGTATCTTGTGGATCTCATGTCTGTATGTTGATCTAGCACTTGTGTGATCGATTCCTTGTTGGTTGAGTGATTTCCTCTCGTTTTCCCCGTGTTTCCCCTCGTGCTTCCGCGTGTTCTTCGTGTTTCCCCCGTAGGATCCCCTCCAAACGTGAAAGATCGACGAATTAGGGTTCCACCCTACATCATATGGTATCATGAGCCACGTTGATCACGTTTTTGGAGTCCCTCCCACCGTTTTCTAGCCTTCTTTTGTTTGATTTCGTCCTAAAATCCGAAAATCCCCACCAAAAATAGCCCCAAAATTTTTTGTGATTTGTTGGTTTTGATGATGTTTTGTTGATTTTGATCCATGGATTTGCTTGGTTTCAAGTGGGTCTGATCATCCGGACCAAGCCGGATCATTGGGCGCCCCGGACGTCCGGATAAATCACGCACCAGAAGAAAACAGAACCGGCGCTAACGAAGCGGATCATCCGGATTTCCTCCGGATCATCCGGACCGAGCCGGATCATCCGCCCTCCTCCCGGATGTTCGGTTAACCTGAAACCGACTTGGCTGATTTTGTTTTGTCCATAACTAATTCATCCGAACTCCGATTTTGACGTTCTTTAGCTCGTTTTGAAGCTATTGACATCCCCCATCCCACAAAAATACCAACAACATCATTTGACACCATCAAATTTTCTGAAATTTGGCAAGTTTGCCTAGGCCCTCCACCATATCATCCGCATTACCACCACCGACTTCCGCAACCTAACCCATTTTGTTCCCCATAGCATTTGAGGTTGTTTGAGTAGTGACCTGAGTCTCCTAAGGTGTTTCGGATACTTAGGGACGGTTGCTTCTTCATCAACCACCACCACCACCACTTCCACATAACCTTCCCACCATACACTTCCGACAACCCAACTTAACCCAATTGTTGTTTGAGCTTGTTCGAGTTGTGGCTTGTGTCTCCTAAGGTGTTTCGGCTACTTAGGGACGGCAACTTCAACTCCGACTCGTGTATAGCCCATCATTCCGTCCGCATTGCATAGTGCAACACCACCACCGCTTTTCGCTACCACCATTTTGACATTTGTCATTTGAGATTTTGAGTTTGCGGGTTTTCCGTTTCCTAAGGTGTTTCGGCTACTTAGGGGCGAGTCTCCATCATCTTGGTATCTACACCAAGAACACCGCCGCTCATCATCGCAAAGGACGGTAACCTCGACGACACCTTTGTATATACCCTTGCAATTGCATTGTTCACCCCTAGCCCATTTTGCGTTACTTGCCTATCGAGACTAGCCATTTGAGTATTGCCGGCAACATTACTTGTGCACATTAGTGATCTACACCATCCATTGCATACATACCATATCATCTTGGTATCATATCATCCATTGTGCCTCAAGTTTGTTCCCGCATATACACAATTGCTATCTTGGTTTGTGCATTGTGCAAAAGTGGCCATAGAAAAAAAAGCTTTTAAGCAAGAAAAAGAGAGCAAAGAGCTCGTGAGCAAGTGCCATAGCATCATACCCCATTGCACATAGGAGCCATTCCAAAATCTACATCATATGATATCATACTTGAGAGAAACACCGGGAACCATACATATATAGCATACTTGGGATAGAAAGAATACCCATTTTGCATCTTATAGGTTGTGCACAAGTGTCGTATCCGCCTATTGAGCAATCGTGCTAGCGTCTCTCTTGAGTTGTGCAACACGAGCGTTTTGGTGGATTCCACATTTTGAGCTCATTCCTTGGTTGCACGACCCCATTTATCTATCCGTGTGTGTGTTTCCGTGTACCTTTCATTGCTATTGGTCTACTTGTTTCGCTTGCGAATTTGTGAATCTCTTTCAACATTATTGACTCTTGCTAACATTTTGCATTAAATTTTTGTGCCACTATCCTCACCGAGCTCCACTATAAGCTTTACTTGTGTAGGTGTGAGAACCGACAAGGATTGGTACCAATAGTGCTATTTCATTGTCCACATTTGAGTGAACTTGATTCATCTTCAACTTTGGTCAAAGGTACATTGGTATACGTTCTTCTCTTTCTCCCACTCATATTTGCTCGAGTCTTGTGATGGATAGGCAAGGCATTCCCTCTCCGGTCTCGACAACAATGACGGCGTGAACAACTACATCTCCAAAGCGTCTATCTTGATCTACAACGACAAATGCAAAGGCGCACAATCAAGATTGCGAGGCGCGATCGAGAACATCTCCATCGACATTCGTCACTCGAAGCAAGGAAAGGGGACTACATCGACAAGAAGCTTGCCGCACATAAAGAGGAGCAAGATGCAAGGATGGAGGAGATTAGAGCCTTGATCAAGTCTTCTTCCCTTCATCATCCTCAAGGCGACGACGGTCAAGCCACAAGTCTTTGAGCGCGAAAAACATGCAAGTGCAAATCGTCCTCGTCCACATCTATATGGCGATCACCATCACGTTCATGATCATCACCGCCATGAAGGGCAAGTCACCTCTCTCAGTAATTGGTCCAAGATGTAGTGTTAGGCTGTGGGTGTAACAATGGTATTGATGTCCTCATCGTAACTTGATTCATCTTCAACTTTGGTCAAAGGTACATTAGTATTCGTTTTTCCTTCTACCACTCACAATTTGCGGAAATGATGGATAGGCCAAGTTCTTCTACAAATCCACTTCTTCAGCAAGACGACGACATGTCATCATACGTCACCAAGAGCCACCTCTTTACGCCAAGAACGAGCTCTCCATCAAGAGCAACAAGCAATGAGCGAGCGATCGACAACTCTCCACCGACTTATGACTCTCCGAGCAACGCATAAGACTATCAACAAACTCGACGCCAAGACAAGAAAGAGAACAATGCACTAATGGACTAGATCCGCATTGTTGGTGAACCACCGATTTACTTCTTCTTCTTCACACTCAAGACGGAGCCACTCAAGTCGCCATCCGACGATTCTTTCTCCGACACAAGTACACCGCCATCGAACACTCTTCGACGAAATACACAAGACCGCTATGCATCTCGCAACCCGCTACACGACAAGCATCCCTGAGCAAGTTGATGAACAAGTTCCCGCCCTCAAGCTCAAGAACGACAACGCCTTCGCCGCCAACAAGAACAAGAACGAGCGCCACATCAAGAGCAACAAGAAGCCGAGCCAAACGCCTTCAACAAACAACGAGAAGCACAAGCTCGAGGCGGAATGCCCTTCAAGCATCAAGTCGATATCACTAAACCGCAATCGCGAAGCTTAACAAGAGGAAGCCCGAGAAGAAATACAAGAGAGGAACTACCATCGCTGCGCAACGCAAGCTCCACAAGCTCCTCCACAAGTTCCTCAAGCTCAACCTCAACCTCATGGTCAACAAGAGCAAGTTGATCATGGACTTCCTCCTCGCCAAGAGCAACATGAGGATGATTACCTCCACGCCAAGAACGCCGTCATCAACATCGACCTCAACACAATGAAGAACAACGCATGGCAAGCTCAAGTTCACAATGCCCAAGTTCAATGGAACCAATGATCCCAAGAGTACCTCTCATGGGCATTGAAGGTCGACAAAATCTTCGCTTGCACAACTATGAGGAAGAGAAGAAGATCGCTATGGCATCACTTGAGTTCCAAGACTATGTGCTCATGGTGGAACAAGTCCTTGAGCCGACAAGCAAGAGGTGAACCTCAATCACCACTTGGGCTCAAATGAAGGATGTCATGAGAGCACGCTTTGTGCCCAACTACTACAACCGGATCTCTTCAAGAAGCTACAACTCAAGCAAGGAACAAAGAGTGTTGAAGAATACTAAAGAAATGGAGATTGCCATGATTCGAGCCAATGTCACGGAGGATGATGAGCAAACAATGGCACGATTCTTGAATGGACTCAACCATCCCATCAAGAAGATCGCCGACTTCCAACCCTACTCCAACCTCATTGAGCTCGCTGCATCAAGTTACAAAGGCGGAAAGTCAAGTACAAGATGACTTCAAGCACGCCAAGTACTCATCCAAGACATACGACTTCTCCAACAACCAAGCTTCAACAACTACTCCAACTTCATCATCAACCGCTCTTCCAAGCAACGACGACAAGTCAAGTCACAAGAAAACTTACGTCGAAGTCGCCCTCCTCCTCCCAAGCAACTCTAAGCCGCATGCTCATCATCTACTCCAACCGATGAGACCAAGACTAGCTCCTTCAAGTGTTTTATCATATGCCGACCACAAGTCATATGAATGCACCAACAAGCGCACTATGATACTCAACGACGATGGCACCTACGACCAATGAGTGAAGATGAAATGGAAGCTATTGAGCAAGTGGCCATGCACCGCGCATCAACGAGGATGAAGATGATCGTCTTGTGATGAAGATACAAGTCCCGCCTTGTTGTTCCAAGGTCTGACACTTCAACATCAACAAGAAGAAGACCAAAGATGCCACATCTTCCACACAAAGGCCGCATCAATGGACGCCCGCCAAGGTCATCATCGATGGAGGTAGTTGCCACAATTTGGCAAGCCAAGAACTATGCTCCAAGCTCCAATTGGTCAAGAAGAAGCATCCGCAACCTAAGGTTCAATGGCTAAGGACTCCTGGACTATACGAAAGGAGCATACGGTCCAAGTATCCTTCAAAATAGGTATATGAGGACACTTTGGAGTGTGATGTGGTCCCAATGACTGCTTGCCACCTCCTCCTTGGTCGGCCATGGCATTTGACTGTGGTGTCTTCCACAATGGGCGCACAAACCACTATAGCTTCAAGATGAAAGGCAAAGAATATGTCCTACACCCATGTCTCCTAGTCAAGGATAGCCGACAAACAAGCCACCAACCAAAGAGAGAAGAGTGAGAAAGTGAGCCACCAAAAGTTAGTGAGGGACACAGCCAAATTTGAGCCGCTTAGAGAGAAAAACTCATACTATTCGGCCACCAAACATGAGATGAGAGAAGTGTGAGAACCCATCGAGTGTGATGCACTTTGTCCTTGTGCAAGGATGGAGAACCAAAACTAACACCACTCATGAGCTACCTTGTTTCAATCTCTTTGCAGGAATTTGAAGATGTTTTCCCCGATGAGCTACCTCCTGTCTACTCTCCTCTTCGAGGCATTGAGCATCGATCGACCTCATCCCCGTGAGCGCCACTTCCAAACAAAGCTCCCTACCGTGTCAATCCCAAGAAACGAAGGAGATTCAACGGCAAGTACAACAACTAATCGACAACGGTCATGTACGTGAAAGCTTAAGCCCTTGGTTGCCTGCTATTCTTGTGCCTAATCCCGATGGAACTTTCCGCTTGTGCTCCGATTGTAGACCCATAAATACCGTATGCTTATGACATCCCATTCCTCGCTTAGATGATATGCTTGATGAACTTAGTGGAGCCAACTTTTCTCAAAAATTGATCTAAAAGTGGCTATTATCAAATCCGCATTCATGAGGGTGATGAATGGAAAACCGCTTTCAAAACAAAATTTGGCTTATATGAATGGTTGGTTATCTAGGGTTTGCCTGAAGCTCCCTTAACTTTTGGCTCCTATGCATCATGTATCATTCATACATTGAATCTTTGTTGTGGTGTACTGATGACATTCTTGTGTTTAGCAAAACAATGAAAGAGCATCTTGATCATGTTGCTTGTTTTGCAAACGCTGAAAAGGAAAGTCCGATGCCAACTTGAAAAAATGCACTTTTGGAGTTGACAAAGTGGTTTTCTTGGGTTTGTTGTTCTTCCAAGGGTGTCCATGTTGATGAAACTAAGATCAAAGCAATTAAACTTGGCCCCAACCAACCAATTTGCAACAAGTGCGTAAGTTTCCTTGGTCTTGCGGGTTTTTATCGCCGCTTGTGAAAAACTTTAACACTATTGCAGCCTTTCCATGCTTTGAGTAAGAAGAATACCTTTTGTTTGGGGACCTTGCAATCAAACGCTTTTAATGAACTCAAGTCTTTGCTTACTCATGCTCCGATTCTGTTTGCCCAATTTTGACAAAACTTTTGAGGTTCATTGTGATGCAAGTGGTACCGAATTGCTGAGTTTTAATGCAAGAAAAACGAGTCATTGCTTATTTTAGTGAAAACTCTCCTGCTCAACTTAACTACCCTGTATGACAAGGAATTGTATGCTTTAGTGCGTGGTCCTCCATGTTTGGGAACATTATCTTAGACCTCATGAGTTTGTCATCCATACCGATCATGAAACGCTTCAAGTACTTGAAAGGTCAAACTAAATTGAACAAGCCATGCCAAATGGAGTGAATTTATTGAATCTTTTCCATATGTGATCAAGTACATTAGGGCAAGGAAAATGTAGTTGCCGATGCACTTTCACGATATGCACGCTTGTCACCCAACTTGAGTTGAATGTTATTGGCTTGAGCACATCAAAGATTTGTATGCTAGTGATCCATCGCTTTTGCACCTCATTATGCTAAATGTTTGACGATACATCTTGGGAACAATATTACTCAAGGATGGTTATCTTATGAGAGCTAACAAACTATGCATACCCGAGTCTCTCTTCGCTTGCTCCTTTGCAAGAGGCTCATGGAGGTGGACTCATGGGACATTTGGACGCGACAAGACCTTCGCCACGCCTCCAAGAACTACTTTGGGCCCAAGATGTTTCGAGATCGCCCCACGCTCACCACCCGATGCTCAACATGCCGCAGCTAAGTCAAAGCTCAATCTCATGGTCTTACATGCCTCTTCCTATTCCTTATCAACCTTGGGAAGACATTAGCATGGACTTTGTACTTGGTTTGCCTAGAACTCAAAAATGGAAAGGATTCCGTTTGTTGTGATAGATTTTCTAAATGGCACATTTCATTCCTTGCAACAAGGTAGAGATGCGCTCATATTGCAAATCTCTTGTAGGAAATTCGCGCCCATGGAATACCAAAGACAATCGCCTCCGTCAAGGACGTCAAGTTCTTGAGTTACTTTTGAAGACCCTATGCGCCAAGCTTGAATCAAGCTCTTCTTCTCATCCGTGATACCATCCTCAAACCGACGGCCAAACGGAGGTGACAAACCGACGCTTCCACTTACTTCACTGTTGATCAAGAAGAACATCAAGGAGTGAGGCATGTTCACCCATCGCCGAAAGTATCACGCTACAACTCGAAGACATTCGACGACCAAGTCCCTTTCGAGGTCGCTCACGGCTTCAACCCATTGTCCCCATTGACATTCTACTCTCTACAAGAGCTAACCAACATCGACGCAAGTGCCCGCAAGCTACATCAAGAAGATGCATGAAGATACAAGAAAACCATCGAGCGCCAAGTACAACGATTAGCGACCAAGCTCAACATCAACAAGAACCCCATGATCTTCAACATAGGTGATCTCGCGGTGGCTACACCGCAAGGAACGCTTCCCAATGAACGCAAGTCCAAACTACTACCCCAGCCACGACCTTCAAGGTGTTAGCCGCTACAACAACAACCTACAAGCTCGACCTACCAAGCGGCTGGCACAACGTGAGCGACACCTTCAATGTCAAAGACCTCCTCATTTTCCAGAGATGAACTAGATCCGGAATGGATCCTTTCAAGGAGGGATATGATGCGAGCATCCCTCCATCATCCCCATGGACTCTACATCGACATATCCAACCCACAAGGACCTATGACTCGAAAGCACGCAAGAGCTCTCAAACCGAGGTGACATCACTCCTATCACAACTCTCCTTCGATTCACATGAGACATGGTTATACTCAAACGAAACTCTATGCATACTCAGTACCAAGGAGTCAAACCTGAAGAGGCTAGGGCAAGGAGAACCAGGTTGAAGGCATGCAGAAGACGAGAAGAAAGCAACAAGGATCAGAGGGCGGACGATCCGGACGGAGGCTCCACGATCCGGACAGAGTTCGGATGATTCGGACCGGTCCGACGATCCGCTACAACGCATCAAGGCAGAAAGCCCTCCTCGAAGCGGATCATCCGGTCTCAGCCCCGGATCATCCGGATCTCGCCCGGACGTCCGGACCACTACCGGATTCAGCCTCGCGACTATCAAATACCTTCCGCTCATCCCGGACCCTCTGTCCGGATTATCTGCTAGCGCGGTTAATGGCCCATGTACCCTTCGCTTCGACTCTATATATAGGACCTCCTCACTTTGAGACTTAGCATTGATTAGCCTATTTGTGTGAGAGCTTTGCTCATCCACCTTACATTTCTCCTGAGATCAGACCTCCGCCTAGAAGAAGATCCTCAATGGATCAAGACCTATCTAGGGAAGAACATCAAGGCCTCTTGGAGATGAACGTTCCTTTGTATCTTTACCCTAGTTGACTATGTATCTTGTGGATCTTGTGTATGTTGATCTAGCACTTGTGATCGATTCCTTGTTGGTTGAGTGATCTCCCGCCCCCCGTGTTTCCCCTCAAGCCCGCTGTTCTTCGTGGTTTCCTCCGTAGGATCCCTCCAAACATGAAAGATCGACGAATTAGGTTCCACCCTACATCAAGAAGTATCCAAGTGGATGAGCAAGGGCTCACACAAATATGAGCTAATCCAATGCTAAATCTAATTAGGAGGTGGAGACCTATTGATGAGGACATCAATACCATTGTTACACCCACAGCCTCGCCGCTATACATATCGAACAATTACTAGAGCTATGACCAACTAAATTACTGTGTACTTTCGTTTCTTGTAATATTCTAATGTTCATGAGAATATGATGCTACCTAAATTGGATACATTTGTTTTGCTTAAAATGAAGGGCCTAGCTTGGAGAAGGATGAACATTGAGCAAGAACAAGCATGAGATGATGGCATGCGCAAGGGGACAAGAAGGAGTTACAAGTGATGATTTCAGGACTTTGAAGCCACCATAATGAGTGTGATGAAGCCTTGGACGAAATATACAAGATGCCACTTCATAAATTTCTGTCCAAAGGCTATTCTAGGTGCTGCACACCTTATTATTGGGCCAGCCCATGTAATTTTGAAATACATTAGTATAGGCTATTTTAGAGTCCAGATGTGTGGGGAAACAAGAGATAGGGTTAGTCGCACTTCTCCACCAAGGGCCACGAAATTCACCCCTCTTCCTCCATATATACAGCCTTAGGGCAGCGCTTAGACTTTGGGTTTTGTTTAGAAAAGTTCGCCATAGCTGCAATCACAGATTTCGCTTTGTGTTCAACGACCAGACAAAGGCCACGTAACCCCACCTTGATCAATGAAGCTTTCATCTTATATTCGCAATATCCAGATTGCAATCTCAGCTTGCTTGTTCTTTCGCTTGTCGCAGGAAATGCACCTCGTGGTCGTTGATCGTTCGCGGTCAATAACCTCTCGGAGTTGGTTTAATATTGCTAAGGCGCTGACGCCCTCGCACGTCAGTAGTCGGATCACAAAGTCGACTTCCACCAAAGCTAAATCCACCATCTCATCGAAAGACGGGACACCTTTGCCTCTATCAAGTGGTATCAGATTCCGTGTTGCTCGGTGAGATTTTACCTTTTTCGTAGTTTAGATCGAGTCTGTTCATACCTATAGTCCAATAAAAAGCCACAAAAAATTAGGGTTAGTTCATCCTATCCCAACCAGTCCGAGCCTTTGCATAATCTTTTCTCAGATGGTATCATTGTTGCGTTGCGCTGCCGCGGTCTAGTTGCCTGGTCTTAGAGTCTAGTCTTTAGAGTTTCGAAGTTCTGGTCATAAGTTGTCACGCCGCCACACACCATTATCATCGCCTCGCCATCTACCACCACCGCTTATCCGCCACCGCTCAATCCGTATCCATATACCACCATCGCCCATATATCACCACCGCTGTATCTACCACCATATATCCACCACCAATCCGAGTTCCTTGCATATTAGGTTTGTTTTCGTGATCCATCTAGTTTTTCGATTCGTGTTTTCGTTCTAGTAGGTTTCGATTCCGCAATCTTTTGCCGTCTGTAGAAGAGGTTGGTTTCAAAAAAATTCCAAAAACGCACGGGACAAAAAAAATATCTGCTATCCTATTTTTAGGTGCTTCTAAGCTTATTGAGCCAACATTATAGAAAGTTTTTTGACCCGCTTCAGCTTTTTGGGTCCCAAATAAAAAAAAATTGTTTAAAAATTTTGAGCCCATCCCGCTGGCTGACTCGGGAAGAGTTTTGAGACACCGCCATTATAGTGATTTTTCGCAAAAGGAGAAAAGTAAAAAAGCAAAAGACGAAAAAAAAAGAGCAAAAAAAAATTCAGAGTGTGCTCCCTGTTTACGTGTCGCTACTGTGATTTTGTTGGTGTTCTAGGCTCTGCCTCTAGCACGCTTAGCCTAGGACCAGCACAAGATCATTGCTGAGCGCTTATTCAACTTTGCATCTCCAATTGATTATTCTAATTCTTTTGCTACCATATTATAAGCCCCAGCTCCACATACATCTACGCCGTGCGTTGACTCTCCTGTAATCGCTTATCAAGCTTTGAGAGTTTTGATACAACGGCTGTCGATCACGGCCGGGTAAGAACTGGTAAGAATTTGAGATTTGCTTGACGGGTTGTGATACACCACCACCACTTCTTAGTAGTCCAGAGGATCATATTCTTGTGTGTTTTATTTGTGCTAACCATGGTAGGATCACAAGTCGATGAGACTGATTGGGAGAACTGACTAACAAAAAACAGCTACATGATAAATTTCAGCAAATGATGAGTGGACAGGTAAGATGTGCTAAAGATTTGACGAGGCCATGGAGAAGATAGATGGCATTGAGAAGACGCTTGAAACAAAGCTTGATAGCAAGTTTGATGAATTGCTGCTGCTTCCACAACCACCGCCGCTGCACCTATCGCACCTCTCGAACGACAACAACTCACTTCTTCCGAATCAGTATGGACGAGCTCACAGGTTCCTATTGAGCCAGACAAAATTCCTGGTGCCGCCATCGCTTTTTAAGCTTTGGCTCCTGCCATCTGCTGCTAGTACCGAGGAGGATGATGAGTATGTGGGCGATTACGAGGATGAGGTTGATCAACATCGAACTACGGCAACCACACCAGCACCACAACCACCAGGTCTTCCACATGCAAATAATGGCAATGTTAGGCCCTCGTGCACAGAGATCATGACCATCTCCCTAAACCGAAATTGAATATTCCACCATTTGAGGGTAGATATGTTCCGATATATATCTTACTTGGGAGTTAGAAACTCAACAACGATTTACATGTTTACAATATCCCGAGGAGAGACGGTTCCCGCTGTTTGTGCTTTCACTAGTTTTGCATGTGTTTGGTGGTCCGAACATTGTAGATTATATCCGCTCAGCTACTTGGGCTGCTTTGAAAACTGCTATGCGATCATGGGTTCCACCATATTATCAACGTGAATTACTTCAAAAATTGCAGCGCTTAAGACAAGGAAAAATTCAGTAGAAGAATATTATCGTGAATTACAAACCGCTTGATTAGATGTGGTATTGTTGAGGAGAATGAAGCTATGCTTGCACGCTTTCTGGGTGGATTAAATAGAGAGATTCGCACCATTCTAGACTATAGGATTATAATAATATCACCGCTTATTCCATCTTGCTTGTAAAGCTGAACGTGAAGTGCGGATCGGCTTATTGGCGCCGCACTCAACTTTTCTGTGTCGACCTTCATCATGGACACCACGCGCATCATCTACTTCCCAGCACCATCACCTCCTTCAAAGCCACCTCCAACCGTGATACAAAGCAGCACAACCACCACTATCTGCCAAGAGCACACCCGCCGGGCTCGCACAGTAGTTCTTCTTCCATGGCGCCAACAGGCCACAAGTGATATTATTTGTCGTCATTGTAAGGGAAGAGGACATTTTACAGAGAATGCAAATCTTCAGCAGTGATGATTGCTACCGAGGATGGTGGGTATGAGTCCGCTAGTGACTATGATGAGGAGACTTTGGCTCTTATTACACATGAGGAACACGGTGGAGATGATTCTCGATCATGAGACACAATACATGGCTGTCAAGATGTCGACATGTATGAATGTTTAGTTGCTCAACGTTTGATGTGCAGGTTACACAAGCTGAGCAAAATCAGGGGCATAATTTGTTCCATACAAAGGAGTTGTGAAGGAACGCCTATTCGCCATCAGATGGAGGGAGCTACACAACTTGGCTAGCATGGAGATGGTGGAGAAGCTATCTCTCACCACAAGACCACATCCACATCCTTACTACATCCAATGGTTCAGCAACAGCGCAAGGTTAAGGTAACACGGACTGCTCGTGTGCATTTTAGTATCTCCACATATGCTGATTATGTTGATTGTGATGTGGTACCTATGCAAGCATGTTCCTTGTTACTTGTAGACCATGGCAATTTGATAAAAAATTATGTACACCATGGTAGAAACAATCAAGATATTCTTGTTCGATAGAGGCAAGGTGTCCCGCTTTTCGATGAGATGATGGATTCGCTTTTCGTAAGTCGACTTTGACGATCCGAACACAAACGCGGTAACGACGCTATGCGCTTTAGCATCGCTAAACCAACTCCGAGAGGTTATTGACCACGCCGAGCACAATCAACCCGACCATTTGAAGGTCTATTCTCGCAACCGAAGAGCAAGCAAGAATATGATAAAAGCAATCTGAATATTATGGTATGTATGAAGTATTGATAAAGGTGGGGATCCGTACGGGTTCCGTCAATTGACACAAACGGAGCACACGGTTGCAATGGCTAACTTTAACTAAACAAATCCCAAGGAAAAAGCTAGATGGATCTACTTATAGGAGCAAGGGATGGCGGCCAAGGAGGAGGAGGACGTCCAAGGCAGCCTAAAATAACCCTAGGTCGTACAAGACCACGGCCCAAGGGAGGTGACGTAACACCTTTGGACTTGTAGTTTGACTCGGATTTCTGGTGCAGCGTCAGATTGTTTTGTCCATAACTCAACACCCTGACGGATTTTAAGGTGATTCCCATTGTGCTGGAAAGAGCATGAAATCTACTTTCAACAAAAAAGAATCACCCAATTCGAGTCCGTGATGAAAAGTTTTGGCGCTTTGAGTCGTATGTCTCAGGCATCCGAATCAATCCAACGTGATAGACTTGACTCTATCTTCTTGGCCCAAAAGTGACGTGAGAAGACTTTTGAACAGCACCTAAACTTCTCCTTTTCCCTTATCTTCATATGTGGATTGTACAAATGTCCCATGCACCTGCAATTAGACAAAACACAAAAGTATGTGAAGTATTTTGTTCTGAATAACATAAATATATTATTGAATAGTTTGCACTAGAAATCACCCCGACAAATATGCATGTATGCAATATTTTGGTCTTATCCAATGTAGTCATGTCTCACATCCTCCCCTTTGAAAACAAAGTCATTCCCTCTGCTGCTTAATCTGGAAATGTGGCTAACAAAGAGACAAGGTGTATGTTGTATATGTATGTCATCCATTTTTACTACCTTGATTTTTTGCATATATGACACATGAATAGATGAGTAACTTGTATAGTCATAAAATCTAAAGCCTCAAATCTGCAATGTTAAAAGTGGGACTAACCCCAAAATCTGTAGGCAGCTCAAGTTTATATGCATTATCATTTACTTTCTCCAACACCTTAAATGGACCAGCAAATAAGTGGTATTAGCTTTGATTTTGCAAATCAGAAATCTATCCTCACGCAAATGTAACCAAACAAGATCTCCAGTGCAAACACAACATGTTTTCTACCCTTATCTCCAGAAGTTTATATTTAGCATTCATACGCTCAATGTTTTCTTTAGTTAACTCATGCATTTTTAAAATCAATTCAGCACGCTCTTTAGCATCAAAATTAACCTTCTCCAAGATGGAAGAGGCAACAAATCAATAGGTGCACGAGGTAGGAAACCATACACAACTTCAAAAGGGCACATCTTAGTAGTAGAATGCAATGAACGATTATAAGCAAATTCAATATGAGGCAAGCATTCCTCCCACATTTTCTTATTTTTCTTTAGAACAGCCCTAAGCATAGTAGACAATGTTCTATTGACTACTTCAGTTTGTCCATCAGTTTGGGGGTGACAAGTAGTACTAAAAAGCAGTTTAGTCCCCAACTTAGCCCATAAACATATCCAAAAGTGGCTAAGAAATTTAGTATCACGATCTGAAACAATAGTATTTGGCACACCATGCAAGCTTAATAATTTCACGAAAGAACAAATCAGCAACATTGACAAAGATCATCGCTTTTATGACATGGTATAAAGTGTGCCATTTTCGAGAATCTATCCACGACAACAAATATGCTATCCTCCCTTCTTTGTTCTAGGTAAACCTAAAACAAAGTCCATAGATATATCCTCCCAAGGAACACTAGGTACAGTGCAAAGGCATATATAAACCATGAGGATTGAGTCGTGACTTAGCTTTTTGACATGTAGTGCAATGAGCAATAAAACGCCAACATCCCGCCTCATCTTTGGCCAAAAGAAATGTGTAGCAAGTACGCCCTCCGCCTTCTTCATGCCAAAGTGTCCCATTAGTCCTCCTCCATGCGCCCCCGCAACAACAAAAGACGAACGGAGCTAGCTGGAATGCATAGCTTGTTAGCACGAACACAAATCCATCATTAACGACAAACTTGTTCCATGTTCTTCCTTCTTTACAATTCTGCAATACATCCTTAAAATCAGCATCATGCACATATTGATCTTTGATGGTCTTCAAACCAAATATTTTGAAGTCAAGTTGTGAAAGCATAGTATAGCGATTTAGACAATGCATCAAGAATAACATTTTCTTTACCCTTCTTGTGTTTAATGACATAAGGGAAAGTCTCAATGAATTCAACCCATTTAGCATGTCTACGATTCAGTTTAGCTTGACTTTTAATATGTTTCAAAGATTCATGATCAGAATGTATAACAAATTTTTGGGCCATAAATAATGTTGCCATGTTTCTAAAGTCCTAACAAGAGCATATAATTCTTTATCATAAGTAGAGTAATTCAGACTAGGCCCACTAAATTTTTCGTAAAAGTATGCAACAGGTTTGCCATCTTGTAATAACACACCTCCTAATCCAATTCCACTAGCATCACATTCAAGCTCAATAGTCTTATTAAAATCGTGAAGTTGGAGTAAAGGAGCATGTGTCAACTTAGCTTTCAATACCGTGAAGGCTTCTTCCCGTAGCGGTACCCCAAACAAAAGGCACATTGATAGAGGCAGAGGTGTCCCGCCTTTCGATGAGATGGTGGATTTCGCTTGGTGGAAGTCGACTTTGACGATCCGACTCACGAAGGGCGAGGACGCCGCGCTTTAGCAATCGCTAAACCAACTCCGAGAGGTTATTGACCACGCCGAGCACGATCAACCCGACCACGAGGGTCTATTTCTGCGAGCAAACGAAGAACAAGCAAGAAACTGAGATTGCAACTGGATATTGCGTAATATAAGATGAAAGCTTTATTGATCAAGGTGGGGTTCTGTGGACGCTTTGTCCGGTCGTTGAACACAAACGGCACGCCAAGTTGCAGCTATGGCTAACTTTTGATCTAAACAAAACCCAAGTCTAAACGGTGCCCTAAGGGCTGTATATATGGAGGAAGAGGGGTGAATTTCGTGGCCCTTGGTGGAGGGGTCCAAACTAACCCTATCTCTTGTTTCCCACACATACGGACTCTAAAAATAGCCTATACTAATGTATTTCGAAATTACATGGGCCTGGCCCAATAATAAGGTGACGAAGACCTAGAATAGCCTATGGACTAATATTATGAAGTGGTATCTTGTATATTTCGTCCAAGGCTTCATGCACTCCTTATGGTGGCTTCAAAGTCCTGAAATCATCACTTGTAACTCCGCTCTTGATCTCCTTGTGCATGCCATCAACTCCATGTGTGTTCTTGCTCCAATGTTCATCCTTCTCCAAGCTAGGCCCTTCATTTGTAAGCAAAACAAATGTATCCAATTTAGGCAGATCATACTCTCATGAACATTAGAATCATTACCAAGAAACGAAAGTACCGGTAATTTAGTTGGCGCATGCGAGCTCTAGTAATTGGTCCAAGATGTATAGCAGCAGGGCTGTGGGTGTAACAATGGTATTGATGTCCTCATCATCCTCCCTTCTTGAAATGAAGTCGCCCTCGACGGAAGTTCATCTTCCTCACCCAAATATGGCTTCAAATCTGCAATGTTAAAAGTGGACTAACCCCAAAATCTGCAGCAGCTCAAGTTTATATGCATTATCATTTACTTTCTCCAACACCTTAAAGGGACCAGCAGCACGTGGCATTAGCTTTGATTTATGCAAATCAGAAATCTATCCTCACGCAAATGTAACCAAACAAGATCTCCTGTGCAAACACAACATGTTTTCTACCCTTATCTCCAAAGAAGTTTATATTTAGCATTCATACGCCAATGTTTTCCTTAGTTAACTCATGCATTTTTAAAATCAACTCAGCACGCTCTTTAGCATCAAAATTAACCTTCTCTCAAGATGGAAGAGGCAACAAATCAATAGGTGCACGAGGTAGGAAACCATACACAACTTCAAAAGGGCACATCTTAGTAGTAGAATGCAATGAACGATTATAAGCAAATTCAATATGAGGCAAGCATTCCTCCCACATTTTCTTATTTTTCTTTAGAACAGCCCTAAGCATAGTAGACAATGTTCTATTGACTACTTCAGTTTGTCCATCAGTTTGGGGTGACAAGTAGTACTAAAAAGCAGTTTAGTCCCCAACTTAGCCCATAAACATCTCCAAAAGTGGCTAAGAAATTTAGTATCACGATCTGAAACAATAGTATTTGGCACACCATGCAAGCTTAATAATTTCACGAAAGAACAAATCAGCAACATTGACAAAGATCATCGCTTTTATGACATGGTATAAAGTGTGCCATTTTCGAGAATCTATCCACGACAACAAATATGCTATCCTCCCTTCTTTGTTCTAGGTAAACCTAAAACAAAGTCCATAGATATATCCTCCCAAGGAACACTAGGTACAGTGCAAAGGCATATATAAACCATGAGGATTGAGTCGTGACTTAGCTTTTTGACATGTAGTGCAATGAGCAATAAAACGCCAACATCCCGCCTCATCTTTGGCCAAAAGAAATGTGTAGCAAGTACGCCCTCCGCCTTCTTCACGCCAAAGTGTCCCATTAGTCCTCCTCCATGCGCCTCCTGCAACAACAAAAGACTAACGGAGCTAGCTGGAATGCATAGCTTGTTAGCACGAACACAAATCCATCATTGACGACAAACTTGTTCCATGTTCTTCCTTCTTTACAATTCTGCAATACATCTTTAAAATCAGCATCATGCACATATTGATCTTTGATGGTCTCCAAACCAAATATTTTGAAGTCAAGTTGTGAAAGCATAGTATAGATTTAGACAATGCATCAGAATAACATTTTCTTTACCCTTCTTGTGTTTAATGACATAAGGAAAGTCTCAATGAATTCAACCCATTTAGCATGTCTACGATTCAGTTTAGCTTGACTTTTAATATGTTTCAAAGATTCATGATCGAATGTATAACAAATTCTTTGGGCCATAAATAATGTTGCCATGTTTCTAAAGTCCCAACAAGAGCATATAATTCTTTATCATAAGTAGAGTAATTCAGACTAGGCCCACTCAATTTTTCGTAAAAGTATGCAACAGGTTTGCCATCTTGTAATAACACACCTCCTAATCCAATTCCACTAGCATCACATTCAAGCTCAAAAGTCTTATTAAAATCAGGAAGTTGGAGTAAAGGAGCATGTGTCAACTTAGCTTTCAATACCGTGAAGGCTTCTTCCTGTGCGGTACCCCAAACAAAAGGCACATCCTTCTTTGTAAGCTCGTTGAGAGGTGCAGCAATGGTGCTGAAATCTCTCACAAAACGCCTATAGAAACCAGCGAGGCCAAGGAAACTCCTCACTTGTGTGACCGCTTTGGGCTGCGCCAACTCTCAATAGCTTCAATCTTGGCTTTATCAACTTCAATTCCCTCGTGGAGTAACAACATAGCCAAGAAAAGATACTCGGTCGGTGCAAAAGGTGCACTTCCCAAGGTTACCAAACAAACGTGCATCACGAGAGCATTAAAAACAGCACGTAAATGTTCCAAATGTTCTTCCAAAGATTTGCTATAAATTAGTATATCATCAAAATAGACTACCACAAATCGTCCAATGAAAGCACGAAACTTCGCTCATTAATCTCATGAAAGTACTAGGTGCATTAGTTAACCCAAAAGGCATGACTAACCACTCATATAATCCAAACTTAGTTTTAAATGCTGTTTTCCATTCATCTCCCAATTTCATACGAATTTGATGGTATCCACTACGCAAATCAACTTTGGAGAATATTGTAGAGCCACTCAATTCATCAAGCATATCATCTAGCCTAGGAATAGGGTGACGATAACTAATAGTAATATTATTGATGCCTCTACAATCAACACACATACGTGACGTACCATCCTTTTTCGCACTAGAATAATAGGAACAGCACAAGGACTAAGGGATTCGCAGATATAACCTTTGTCGAGAAGCTCTTGTACTTGACGATAATCTCCTTCGTCTCCTCCGGATTGGTATGGTATGGCGACGGTTTGGTTAAGTGAAGCACCGGAATTAAGTCAACTGATGCTCAATCCTCGAATAGGCGGTAATCCCGTGGCACGCCTTGTGGAAAGACGCCGAACTCCCGCAAAATGTTAGTGACAAGAAAGGCAAAGAGGAAGGCACGCCCTCAAATGAAAATAATGCCTCTTTGCACACAAAAGCATAGCAAACAGATTTGCTAAAATCTAGCTCATCAATATCAGATTTAGTGGCAAGTAAACATGCACTTTTCAATATAATTTCAGAAACAACACTAGATGGTTTACTATTAGGCTTCATATGTTGCTCAAATTCTTTTGCCACAATCTGATTTTCACTCTTATTTTTCTCCTGCTTTTGCTTTATTAGCTCTATTAATATCATCTTTCAAAATGGACTGTGGAGTCATAGGAAGCAAAGTAATATTTTTATCCTTATGAACAAGAGTATACCGATTGTTTCTACCATGGTGTACAGAATTTTATCAAATTGCCATGGTCTACCAAGTAACAAGGAACATGCTTGCATAGGTACCACATCACAATCAACATAATCAGATATGTAGAGATACTAAAATGCACACGAACAAAGACGTGTTACCTTAACCTTGCCGCTGTTGTTGAACCATTGGATGTAGTAAGGATGTGGATGTGGTCTTGTGGTGAGAGATAGCTTCTCCACCATCTCCATGCTAGCTAAGTTATTGCAGCTCCCTCCATCTATGATGACGCTAATAGAACGCTCCTTCACAACTCCCTTTGTATGGAACAAATTATGCCTCCGATTTTGCTCAGCTTGTGTAACTCTGCACACTCAAAACACGTTGAGCAACTAAACATTCATACCGCCAAGATCTTCAGAGCCATGTATTGTGTCTCATGATCGTAATCATCTCCACCGTGTTCCTCATGTGTAATAAGAGCCGAGTCTCCTCATCATAGTCACTAGCGGACTCATACCCACCATCCTCAAGAGCAATCATCACACGCTGAGATTTGCATTCTCTCAAAAATGTCCTCTTCCTTACAACGACGACAAATAATATCACTTGTGTGCCCTGCTGACGCCATGGAAGAAGAAGAGCTCCGGCAGGCCCGCAGTGTGCTCTTGGCGATAGTGGTGGTTGTGCTCGCTTGTATCACGGTTGGAGATGGCACCCAAGGAGGTGATGGTGCAAAGGAAGTAGATGATGCACGTGGTGTCCATGACGAAGGTCGACTGCAGAAAAGTTAGTGCGCGCCAATGCCCGCCGATCCTCAAGACTTCACGCTCAGCTTTACAAGCAAGATGGAATAAACGAGTGATATTATTATAATCCTTATAGTCTAGAATGGTCTGAATCTCTATTTAATCCACCCGTAAAACGCAAGCATAGCTTCATTCTCCTCAACAATACCACATCTAATCAAGCCAGTTTGTAATTCCCGATAATATTCTTCTACAGAATTTTTTCCTTGTCTTAAGCGCTGCAATTTTTGAAGTAATTCACGTTGATAATATGGTGAAACCCAACGAGCACGCATAGCAGTTTTCAAAGCAGCCCAAGTAGCTGGAACAGGATATAATCTACAATGTTCGACCACCAAACACATGCAAAGCTAGTGAAAGCACAAACAGCAGCAGGAACACGCCTCCTCGTGATATTGTAAACATGTAAATCGTTGTTCAGTTTCTAACTCCCAAGTAAGATATATATCAGAACATATCTACCCTCAAATGGTGGAATATTCAATTTCAGTTTAGGGAGATGGTCATGATCTCGCACTGAGGGGAGCCCTAATATTGCCATTATTTGCATGTGGACGACCTGGTGGTTGTGGTGCTGGTGGTTGCACGAAGTTCTCGCACTATAATGGCGAGTGTCTCAAAACTCTTCCTGTGTCAAACTGATAGGATGGGCACGAAATTTTTCGACCAAATTTTTTTTTCGATCGCTCGACCCAAAAACTCGAAACGGGTCAAAAAACTTTCTATAACAGCGATCGTCTCAATACGCTTAGAAACACCTAAAAATAGGATAGCCAGAAATTTTTTGTCCCGCATGCTTTTGGAAAATTTTGGGCCTAAACGGAGGGTGGTTTCGGACTTTTTTTTGGACGGCAAAAGATTGCTGGAATCCAAACCTACTCGCATAAGGAAACACGAATCGAAAACTAGATGGATCCCGAAAACAAACCTAATATGCAAGGGACCGGATTGGTGGTGGATATATGGTGGTCGATGGCAGCGGTGGTGATATATGGAAGCGGTGGTGGTATATGGATACGGATTCGAAGCGGTGGCGGATAAGCGGTGGTGGTATATGGATACGGATTCAAGCGGTGGCGGATAAGCGGTAGATGGCAGGGCGATGATAATGGGCGCGGCGGCGTGACAACTTATGACCGTAACTCAAACTCTAAAAGACTAGACTCTAAGACCAGAACTAGACACGACGATGCAACCGCAAATTCAACAATGCAAATACGTAAAAGATTATGCAAAGGCTCGATTGGTTCGATATGATGAACTAACCCTAAATTTTTTTGTGGCTTTTTCGTGGACTATAGGTATGAAGACAGACTCGATCTAAACTACTTAAAATCAGTAAAATCTCACCGAGCAACCCGGAAATCTGATACCACTAGATAGAGGCAAAGGTGTCCCGCCTTCGATGAGATGGTGGATTTCGCTTTGGTGGAAGTCGACTTTGACGATCCGACTACGAACGGCGAGGACGCCGCGCTTTAGCAACCGCTAAACCAACTCCGAGAGGTTATTGACCACGCCGAGCACGATCAACCCGACCACGAGGGTCTGCTTCCGCGAGCAAACGAAGAACAAGCAAGAAACTGAGATTGCAACTGGATATTGCGAATATAAGATGAAAGCTTTATTGATCAAGGTGGGGTTCTGTGGACGCTTTGTCCGGTCGCTGAACACAAACGGCACGCGGGTTGCAGCTATGGCTAACTTTTAATCTAAACAAAACCCAAAGTCTAAACGGTGCCCTAAGGGCTGTATATATGGAGGAAGAGGGGTGAATTTCGTGGCCCTTGGTGGAGGGGTCCAAACTAACCCTATCTCTTGTTTCCCCACACATACGGACTCTAAAATAGCCTATACTAATGTATTTCGAAATTACATGGGCCTGGCCCAATAATAAGGTGACGAGCACCTAGAATAGCCTCCGGACGAAATTTATGAAGTGGCATCTTGTATATTTCGTCCAAGGCTTCATGCACTCATTATGGTGGCTTCAAAGTCCTGAAATCATCACTTGTAACTCCATTCTTGTCCCCTTGCACATGCCATCATCTCCATGCTTGTTCTTGCTCCAATGTTCATCCTTCTCCAAGCTAGGCCCTTCATTTGTAAGCAAAACAAATGTATCCAATTTCGCAAGATCATATTCTCATGAACATTAGAATCATTACCAAGAAACGAAAGTACCGGTAATTTAGTTGGCGCATGAGCTCTAGTAATTGGTCCAAGATGTATAGCAGCAGGGCTGTGGGTGTAACAATGGTATTGATGTCCTCATCACTAGGTATATGGTGCAAAGAGGTAAGACAAGCATGCTTCACAAGGAATATGTCAAAATCTCCAAACATGTGTGAGAATGCTATGGGGCAATCTCATGAGCAAGACTATAAGCATTGTGGCACCCAATACATGGCAAATCATCTAGCATGAGAGATGCAACACATGGAGATATTTGACACGGTTAATATGAATCATATGCAAAGCATATAGATGGTTGTCATCAACCGCATGAGATGAGCAAGTATGACACAAGAGACAACGCATGTGAGAGGCATGAGCATATATGTCATCAACCCAAGAAAGCAAGTAGTGGAACATGGGTGATGCAACATAGCAAGCAATCATAGCAATCAAGTCAAGTATGCTAGTAGTGCGAAGATGCGACATACTAGAAGGAATCATGGCAAACATGTCATTGGTGCAAATAGTGGGCATGAATAATTCACAAGTCATAGCACAATCATGAAAGCAAGATATGAGGGCAATAGCATGGGGCACATGATAAACATGGCAATAGCAACAAGGATCTCCACCAAGCATGCAAATACACATAGAAGTAGCATAATGATGAAACATGGGTAGATGCAAGCAAGGGTCACAATTGCATGGCAAAGGCATAGAAGCAAGCATAGCATGCAAAGCGTAACACGGTAAAATGAGCATAATGTGAGAAGTGGTAAATGGCCCATAGCCGTGGAGAGCCAAGTAGAGGAGTTTGCTGTAGTCCTTGCGCCAAGGGAACGGTGGTGAGGATAGTCCACGGGATCCCAAATCGTCATTGCTCTCAAGAGCTCGTTTTGTCAACTCGTGGGATTGCGAGGTTGACAAGTATTCAAGGGTACCTACACAAAAGAGACACAATCCAAAGAAATTGTGCGCGTGGTAAATGTACACATCATCCATCATGATGTGTATGTGCACGTGTGAGTTAGCACAAGATAAGCAATGCTCAAAGAAATTTGAGGCATGGTATATGAACATGTCATCCATCATGAAAGAATAGTTGTTATGTATGACACGATGGGGACACAAATTGAGAATGCAAGTATATGGCACATCAATAGTATGTTTATTCATGGGTAGCATATGGTGCACACAAGTATTGGGATCATGCAATGGATGGATTGATCAAAATCTCCTACAATGTATGAGGAAACTATGGGGCCTCCTCATGAGCAATATCGAAACATCACATGGAGAAAGTGGACAACATCCAAAACAATGCATATCCGGTTAGGTGGTCATGGCATGGCATATGAGATAAATGATGCAAAGGTAGCATATCAATATCATCACAAGAGAAACAAATGCCAATAACCATGGGCTTGTCATCTATGCCATATGTGCAAATTGGGTTTATTTTAATGGCATATGCATAGTCACTATGAAGAGATTGCAAATAAGACATATGGTTGATCTCATGCATAGCATATGACAAGTCAAGCGGATTATCAAACATGATGTGACCTAAAGAATTGTCACAAGAAATTCTATGTAACATGGCATCACAACTAATAGACTCCACAATAGAATCATCGTACTCATCATAAATGGGCAAATCATCGCATGGGGAAATCATACTAGCATGAACCATGGCAATAGGTGGATCAACATCATGCAAGCAATCAATGTTAAGAATGTCCACTAGTGGGACTAGAGCATCACCGTCACCTTTGTTATCTTTGTCATTCCACTCAAGTGGTGTAGATGAGGTTGGAAAGACCAAATGGTGGTCATCTTCATCTTGATGGAACCATGTGGGGGGTGCATCATATTCCACTATGGCAATCGCCTTGTCCAAAGGGAGGACGAAGTCGCCGAGGATCGGCGTCATCATCAATGGGACCTAGCACCAAACGAGAAGACATAATAGAGGTAGAGGTCAAGTTGTTAGAAATGCAAATGGCCTCACAAGACCTATCCACTATCTCACTCTCTATGTGGTGGTTCACCACTCCCTCAAAATAGGTGCACTCAAACTCACGATGGTGGAGTCACCATCTCACTCAAGTGGTGGGGTTGTGGCTCTCCTCACATGGGAATTGTGGCAACTCATCATGTATGGGGCTAGTGGTGAAGTCACTCTCACTCTCAATATGGTGGCACAAGTCACTCAAGTCATCATACGTCGCCGTGGTCGAAGGGAAAGTCCCATGCTCAACCATCTCGCCGTGGTCGCCGTGGATGAAGGCCAAGATGGCACATCATCACTCTCGCCGTGGATGAAGGTCAAGATGGCACATCATCACTCTCGCCGTGGATGAAGGCCAAGATGGCACATCATCACTCTCGCCGTGGATGAAGGCCAAGATGGCACATCATCACTCGCCTCCTAAGATGGAAGCATCATCCTTGCTCGCCACCTTGTCGCCGCCTCCAAAGCTTGGTCCTTGGGAGCATCGCCTTGGAGCTCGTCGGGCTTGGACATCTTGGTGGTACTAGCCTCATGCTTGTCGAGAGCTTGGTCGCCGCCAAGTTTGCTTGGGGTGGAGAAGCCTTGGCCTTCATGAGTTCTTGTTCCGCCTTTGAGAGCACCAATGTAGTAGTCGCCGATGGACTTGTAGTTCTCGAGGACGATGGTCTTGGAGATGTCGCAGTAATCCCATCATGAAGTGGAACTTCATCGAAATGGGGTCGCCCACGCCGCTCGTCAGAAGGCAATCATCATCTCCTTGAAGTACTTGTCGATGGACTTGGATCCTTGGGTGGTGTTCTCCAATTGGCGCCGGTTGTTCCGTAGGTTGGAGGCACAAACTCGCCGCAAAGCTTTCTTCGCCTTGGGCCAACTCATGTCGAGTACTCAAGGTGTGTGAAGCCACCAAGATGAGGCGAAGTCGTGGAAGTTTCTTGTGGCGCACTTCACTTGATCTTCGGACGAACTTGATGTAGCTTGAGGTAGTCGCCCATCAAACGCCCCACTCGAGGTACTCCTCGGTTCTTGAGTCCCATAGAAAGGAATCTTGTGGTCGGTGTCGAGGTCGAGTAGCTCGTGGAAGTCGCGACTTGAGCTTGGGTAGCTTCTCTTGAGTGTAGTCTTGAGGTTCTTGTTGACGAAGATGCCATATGTCCGTAGGTGAAGATGCCTTGAAGTCGCTGGCGAAGATGCCAAGGGAGATGGTGAAGTCGTTGAGCGGTTGTTGGTGTTGAGCTCTTGACCTTCACGCTCTTGTTGGTGATGGTGTCGATGCCGATGTGATCTTGCCGGAGATGGTAGCTCGGAAGGATGTGCTCTTGAGCGCCTTCTCAAGATGAGGAAGATCGCTTGTAGGACTTGATGAGGGCCTTGATCTCCTCCATGCGCTTGTCCATCTTGGCGTCAGAAGTTGTTGTTCATGGCATCGAACTCGCCATTGTTGTTGTAGACCGAAAGTGAAATGCCTTGCCTATCCATCACAAGACTCGAGTAGAGGTGAGTAGGAAATGAGATAAACAATACCAAGTTACCTTTTCCCAAAGTTGAGGATGTATCCCGTGTCACTCAATGTGAGATGAAAGAATAGTGGAATTGGTACCGGACGTGTTCACTCACACCTATCAAGTAAAGCTTATGGTAGAGCTTGGTGAGGATAGTGGCACAAAAATTTGATGCAAAATGTTAGCAAGAGTCAATAATGTTGAAAAAGATTCACAAATTCACAAGTGAAACAAGTAGACCAATAGCAAATGATACATGGAAACACACACACGGATAGATAAATGGGGTCGTGCAACCAAGGAATGAGCTCAAAATGTGGAATCCACCGAAAACGCTCGTGTTGCACAACTCAAGAGAGACGCTAGCACGATTGCTCAATAGGCGGATACGACACTTGTGCACAACCTATAAGATGCAAGATGGGTAAACTTTCTATCCCAAGTATGCTATGTATGTATGGTTCCCGGTGTTTCTTTCAAGCATGATATCATATGATGTAGATTTTGGTATGGCTCTTATGTGCAATGGGGTTTGATGCTATGGCACTTGCTCACGAGCTCTTTGCTCTCTTTTTGCTTAAAAGCTTTTTTTTCTATGGCCACTTTTGTAATGCACAAACCAAGATAGCAATTGTGTATATGCGGAACAAACTTGAGGCACAATGGATGATATGATACCAAGATGATATGGTATGTATGCAATGGATGGTGGATCACTAATGTGCACAAGTAACGTTGCCGGCAATACTCAAATGGCTAGTCTCGATAGGCAAGTAACGCAAAATGGGCTAGGGGTTAACAATGCAATTGCAAGGAATATACAATGGTGTCGCCGAGGTTACCGCCCTTTCGATGATGAGTGGCGGTGTTCTTGGTGTAGATACCAAGATGATGGAGACTCGTCCCTAAGTAGCCAAACACCTTAGGAAACGGAAAACCGCAAACTCAAAATCTCAAATGACAAATGTCAAATGGTGGTAGCGGAAAGCGGTGGTGGTGTTGCACTAAGCAATGCGGAAGTGGAATGATGGGCTATACACGAGTCGGAGTTGAAGTTGCCGTCCCTAAGTAGCCAAACACCTTAGGAGACACAAGCCACAACTCAACAAGCTCAAACAACAATTGGGTTAGGTTGGGTTGTCGGAAGTGTATGGTGGGAAGGTTATGTGGAAGTGGTGGTGGTGGTGGTTGATGAAGAAGCAACCGTCCCTAAGTAGCCGAAACACCTTAGGAGACTCAAGTCACTACTCAAACAACGTCAAATGCTATGGGGAACAAAATGGGTTAGGTTGCGGAAGTCGGTGGTGGTAATGCGGATGATATGGTGGAGGGCCTAGGCAAACTTGCCAAATTTCAGAAAATTTGATGGTGTCAAATGGTTTTGGTGGTATTTTGTTGGATGGGGGATGTCAATAGCTTCAAAACGAGCTAAAGAACGTCGAAAACGGACTCCGGATGAATTAGTTATGACCGAAACAAGATTTCAGCCGTGTCAGTTTCAGGGTTAACCGGATGATCCGGGAGGAGGTCCGGATGATCCGGGCTAGGTCCGGATGATCCGGGAGGAAATCCGGATGATCCGGGTTCGTCAGCACCGGTTCTGTTTTCTGGGTGCGCGATTTATCCGGACGTTCGGGGGGGCGTCCAGCTGATCCGGGGGATGTCCGGATGATCCGGGAGATGGTCCGGATGATCCGGAAGTCAATCCGCTCGGGATTTGCTCGTGGAGACGAATTTTTGGGCGGAATTTGGGGATTTTGGGGTCAAAATTGATGAGATTTCGTGGATGGAAGGTGGGGAAACTTGGGGAAATGCTAGATCCACTTGAAACCAAGCAAATCCATGGATCAAAATCAACAAAACATCATCAAACCAACAAATCACAAAAAATTTGGGGCTATTTTTGATGAGGACATCAATACCATTGTTACAACAACAGCCCCTACTGTTACATATACGGGACCAATTACTAGAGCTCACAAGACGCCAATTAAATTACCGTGTACTTTCGCTTGGTAATGATTCTAATGTTCATGAGAATATGATGTTGCTTAAATTGGATACATTTGTTTTGCTTACAAATGAAGGGCCTAGCTTGGAGAAGGATGAACATTGGAGCAAGAACACGATGGAGTTGATGGCATGCGCAAGGGGTCAAGAACGGAGTTACAAGTGATGATTTCAGGACTTTGAAGCCACCATAAGGAGTGCATGAAGCCTTGGACGAAATATACAAGATGCCATTTCATAATATTCGTCCATAGGCTATTCTAGGTGCTGCGTCACCTTATTATTGGGCCAGGCCCATGTAATTTCGAAATACTTAAGTATAGGCTATTTTTAGAGTCTGTATGTGTGGGGAAACTAGAGTTAGGGTTGGTTTCGGACCCCACCCTCAAGGGCCACGAAATTCCCTCCTTTTCCCCATATATACCGCCCTTAGGGCTGCTTAGACTTGGGGTTTTGTTTAGATTAAAAGTTCGCCATAGCTCGTGTACTTCGCTTGTGTTCAACGACTGCACAAAGCGCCATGTAACCCCACCTTGATCAATAAAGCTTTCATCTTATATTCGCAATATCCAGATTGCAATCTCAGTTTCTTGCTTGTTCTTCGCTTGCTCGCAGGAAACAGACCTTCGTGGTCGTTGATCGTGTTCGGCGTGGTCAATAACCTCTCGGAGTTGGTTTAGCGATTGCAGGCGCCGACGCCCTCGCACGCTCAGAGTCGGATCGTCAAAGTCGACTTCCACCAAAGCGAAATCCACCATCTCATCGAAAGACGGGACACCTTTGCCTCTATCAAGTGGTATCAGATTTCCGTGTTGCTTGGTGAGATTTTACGCTTTTTCATAGTTTAGATCGAGTCTGTTCTTCATACCTATAGTCCATTAAAAAGCCAAAAAAAATAGGGTTAGTTCATCCCATCCGAACCAATCTGAGCCTTTGCATAATCTTTTTGTATTTGCTTTGTTGAATTTATGTTGCATCGCCATGTCAAGTTGCTGGTCTTAGCGCCTAGTCTTTAGAGTTTCGAGTTCTGTTCACAAAGTTGTCACGCTGCCGCTGCCATATATCACCACCGCATCATCACCGCTAATCCGAATCCATATACGCCACCACATATCCGCCGCCATCACGCCAATCCGAGTTCACCGCAACATATATCCGCCACCGTCCGAAGTTCCACCAGATTCATCTCCGCCACCATCCGAAGTTCCACCAGATTCATCTTCGCCACCATCCGAAGTTCCACCAGATTCATCTCCGCCACCAGTCCTAGTCCGAGTCCAAGAATTGTTGCATTGTTCTCGATTTCCAGATCACGCGACATCCGACTCGTGATGAGAAGGACTCAACTTCCGAGCCATCCGCAGAAGAAAAATAGTTCCAGCTTCAAAAAACTAAGTCCTGGAAAATTTGGCTAGGCAGTTTTAGACCATTTGTAGACTTTTTCAAAAAAATTTGTTGGGGAGCAACAAAAAAAAGAGAAAAAAGTGAAAAAAAGTGAAAAAAAGAAAAAAAATTCAGTGTGTGCTCCTCCCTTGTTTACGCAGCGCCGTGATTTTGTTAGTGTTCTAGGCTCGCCTCTAGCACGGTTCAGCCTAGGACCAGCACTGCACTGTCGTTGAGCGCTTATTTAACTTTGCATCTCCGAATTGATTATTGCTGACCCTTTTGCTACCATATTATAAGCCTTCCCAGCTCCACATACACCTACGTCGTATGCTTGACTCTCCCTAGCAATCGCTCTATCCAAGCTTTTGAGAGTTTTGATTACAACGGTTGCTTGATCACCGCTGGGTAAGAACTGGTAAGAATTTGAGATTTGCTTGACGGATTTGTGACACCCACCACCACCTCTTGTTAGTAGTCAGAGGATCATATTCTTGTGTGTTTCTATTGCTGCTAACCATGGCAGGATCAAGTTTATTTAGACCGACCGGGAGAACTCGATTTAACAAACAGCTACATGATAAATTTCAGCAAATGATGAGTGGACAGGTGCAAGATGTGCTGAACAGATTTGACGAGGCCATGGAGAAGATAGATGGCATTGAGAAGACGCTTGAAACAAAGCTTGATAGCAAGTTTGATGAATTGCTCGCGCTTTTCCACAACCACCGCCGGCTGCACCTATCGCACCTCTCGCAACGACAACAACTACGCCCCTTCCGAATCAAGATGGACGAGCTCAGCGTGTTCCTATTGAGCCGTGACAAAATTCTGGTGCCGCTGCCATCGCTGTTGGTGCTTCTTTGGCTCCTCGCCATCGCTGCTGCCTGGTACCGAGGAGGATGATGAGTATGTGGGTGATTACGAGGATGAGGTTGATCAACATCAAGACTACGCAACCACCAGCACCACAACCACCGTGTCGCCCACATGCAAATAATGGCAATGTTAGGGCTCCCTCAGTACGAGATCATGACCATCTCCCTAAACTGAAATTGAATATTCCACCATTTGAGGGTAGATATGTTCCCGATATATATCTTAAATGGGAGTTAGAAACTGAACAACGATTTACATGTTTACAATATCCCGAGGAGAGACGTGTTCTCGCTGCTGTTTGTGCTTTCACTAGCTTTGCATGTGTTTGGTGGTCTGAACATTGTAGATTATATCCTGCTCCAGCTACTTGGGCTGCTTTGAAAACTGCTATGCGATCTGGGTTCCACCATACTATCAACGTGAATTACTTCAAAATTGCAGCGCTTAAGACAAGGCAAAAATTTGAGAAGAATATTATCGTGAATTACAAACCGGCTTGATTAGATGTGGTATTGTTGAGGAGAATGAAGCTATGCTTGCACGCTTTCGGGTGGATTAAATAGAGAGATTCAGACCATTCTAGACTATAAGGATTATAATAATATCACTTGTTTATTCCATCTTGCTTGTAAAGCTGAACGTGAAGTGCAGGATCGATGTGCATTGGCGCCGCACTAACTTTTCTCGCAGGTCGACCTTCATCATGGACACCACGCATCATCTACTTCCACCGCAGCATCACCTCCTTCAGGTGCCACCTCCAACCGTGATACAAGAAAGCAGGCACAACCACCACTATCCGCCAAGAGCACACCGCCGGGCCTGCACAGAGTTCTTCTTCTTCCATGGCGCCAACAGGCACACAAGTGATATTATTTGTCGTCGTTGTAAGGGAAGAGGACATTTTATGAGAGAATGCAAATCTCAGCGTGTGATGATTGCTATCAAGATGGTGGGTATGAGTCTGCTAGTGACTATGATGAGGAGACTTTGGCTCTTATTACACATGAGGAACACGGTGGAGATGATTCTGATCATGAGACACAATACATGGCTGTCAAGATGCCGACAGTATGAATGTTTAGTTGCTCAACGTGTTTTGAGTGTGCAGGTTACACAAGCTGAGCAAAATCAGAGGCATAATTTGTTCCATACAAAGGAGTTGTGAAGGAACGTTCTATTCAAGGCCATCATAGATGGAGGGAGCTGCAACAACTTGGCTAGCATGGAGATGGTGGAGAAGCTATCTCTCACCACAAGACCACATCCACATCCTTACTACATCCAATGGTTCAACAACAGCTGCAAGGTTAAGGTAACACGACTGCTCGTGTGCATTTTAGTATCTCTACATATGCTGATTATGTTGATTGTGATGTGGTACCTATGCAAGCATGTTCCTTATTACTTGGTCGACCATGGAAATTTGATAAAAATTTGACACCATGGTAGAAACAATCAAGATACTCTTGTTCATAAGGATAAAAATATTACTTTGCTTCCTATGACTCTCGAGTCCATTTTGAAAGATGATATTAATTAATAGAGGCGGGGTGTCCCGATTCGATGAGATGATAACTATCGATTTGGTGGAGGCAACTTTGACGATCCGACTACAAACGTGCACGACGCTTGCTTTAGCAATCGCTAAACCAACTCCGAGAGGTTATTGACCACGCCAGAGCACAATCAACTCGACCACGAAGGTCTATTCCTGCAAACAATCAAGAACAAGCAAGAATATGATAAAAGCAATCTGAATATTGCGAGTATGTATGAAGTATTGATAAAGGTGGGGATCCGTAAGCGGTCTTGGTCTGGTCGTTGGACACAAACGGCACACGGTTGCAATGGCTAACTTTAACTAAACAAATCCCAAAGAAAAGCTACTAGATGGATCTACTTATATAGGAGCAAGGGTGACGGCCAAGGAGGTGGGAGGACGTCCCAAGGCAGCCTAAAACTAACCCTAGGTCGTACAAGGCCAATGGGCCCAAGTGGAGGTGACGAACACCTTTGGACTTGTAGTTTGACTCGGATTCTGCTGCAGCGTCAGATTGTTTCGTCCATAACTCAACGCTCCGGACGAATTTTAAGGTGAATCCAATTGATGTGGAAAGAGCACGAAATCTACTTTCCAACAAAAAAAGGATCACCCAATTCGGAGTCCGTATGAAAAGTTGTTGACGTTTTCAGTCAGGTATGTCTCTGCAGTCCGAATCTGAGTCCGTAACGTGAGAGACTTGGACTCTATCTTCTCTTGGGCCAAAAGTGACGTGAGAGAACTTTTGAACAGCAAATAAACATCTCTTTCTTCCTTATCTTCATATGTGGATTGTACAAATGTCCCATACACCTGCAATTAGACAAAACACAAAAGTGTGTGAAGTATTTTTGTTCGATAACATAAATAGATTATTGAATAGTTTGCACTAGAAATCACCGACAAATATGCATGTATGCAATATTTTTGGTCATATTCAAGGTAGTCATGTCCTCATCATCCTCCCCTTCTTGAAAATAAAGCCGTCCTCGGCGTTGCTTAATCTGAAATGTGGCTAACAAAAGAGACAAGGTGTACATGTTGTATATGTATATGTCATCCATTTTTACTTCCCTTGATTTTTGCATATATGACACATGAATAGATGAGTAACTTGCATAGTTCATAAAATCTAAAGCCAAAAATTTAGCACAAGAAGTAGAAGGCATGAAAATATTGCAACTCAGTTTGCACATATAAGTGAAGCTCTTATTCCTTTCAAAAGATTGACAATGTTCATCATTAAACCATCCCAACATTGGTGAATAAACCTTACTTGCATCAAATTTAGATGCTACAATATGCTTAAATAAGCAAACATGCAATAAGTCATTCAACACAGAATCATCACCAAGATTAGAGGTCATATCAAAATGATTAAACATTGATTCTTTTGCATCAACAGTTAATTCAATGGGTGCACTCAAAATTGTTGGTATTTCAGTTGTTTGATCACATGATGCATTCATGACAGTTTCAAGATTCTCTAAAATAGGTGTTGTGCTCAAATCACCACGTAACTCAACACATGATGCATTCAAGTTAACTAGGGATGCATCATTCTCATGTGAAGTTATATCATCAATACCTTTACTGTTACCTTGTCGCAAAGACGTAGCTGATGTAGGTACACACGTAGACAATGCACCATACTCTTGAGATGATGTCGCCACAATCCGAGGTGGGGCTGCTCTAGTAGGTGCAACGGTGGAGGAACCAACCGACGGTGGTGAGCATGAACTGAATAGTAGTTGTTGTAGTCACCCAATGCATCCTCCTCAGAATCGTCTCTCAAAGGTACAAGCACGAACATACATACCGTAATGCAACGAGGAATATACTGAAATCTTGCTCTGAATATCATGGTTCAAACCACCAAAAAGTCTATTCATTGTATCATCCTCGATTCTTCTATGTCACAATGATGCATATAAGATTTGAACTCTTGGTAGTAAGTATGAACGGTGTTATTGCCTTGTTTAAATTGTTCAAATTTATGAAGCAATTCACGCATTTATAGTAAGGAGGAAAAACTGTTTTCTCATTACATCTTTCAAATCTTTCCAAGTTGTGGGTTGGTTATCAATGTTTTTCTTACAATGCACACTCCACCAAACAGAAGCAAAACCAGAATGCTCTAGTGGCAGCTCGTATCGCCAAGTTCGAAAAAACATGTTGACTAAAAACTTGTTCTACTTCAAGCTCCCAAGCTAGATAAATAGCAGGATTAAATCTACCTCAAATGACGGTAAAGAGCTAACTGGCCATGTGCTTGTGTGTGTTGTCCCAACTCGTGATGGTGAACATGTGTTCGTCGTCCAAGAACTTCTATCTCCAAAACCTGTCATGATTAGTAGAAACAAGAAACAAAATTCGAGAATAATGTTCCTATGAACTACTAGGATGTGGTTGTAAAGTGCTCACAAGAAAGCAAATATCAATATCTTACAAGTTCTTACCATGCAGAAAGCGGTGATCGGCAACCAGCGTGTCAAGTAACTCGAATATTGAGTAAAGCGATTGCTGTGGAAGCGACGATACACGTGTAGAAATATGTGGAGCTGGGTTGGCTATATATGGTAGCAAAAGATTAGCAATAATCAATTCAAAGATGCAATGTTGAATAAACGCTCAACGACGGTACTGTGCTGGTCCTAGGCTAGACCGGACTAGAGATGCGAGCCTAGAACACTAATGAGGTCACGGCATAGCACAACTAGCATCAATGAAGGATACTAAGTAGCTCTTGACAGCAAGATATAAGTGAAGATCACAATGGTAGTGAAGATAATGATGAAAAACAACTACCAAGCAGGACATACAACAAATCTCTCTCCAACTTTCCTCTTGAAAAGTTTGAGCCAATTTTCTGATAAATTTTCAAAGAATGCTACTAACTCAAGCTTTCCAATGCAAAAAGAATCACTCAATTCCGAACTAATATGAGGAGTCAAAGAATTCTAAAACTGGCATGAAAAATTGGAACAAGTTGTGTCCACGAACTTCAGAGGGCAAAAAGACCTATTTAGAAGCCGATTTTGAGGTGTCAAATAATGAACTAGCTTCTGCAACTATTTAGATGCGTCTTGTTGCTAGCTTCAATTTGAGTACTCACGGGGCCAAAACGGACTTCGTATGAGGAAGATACACCTATTTTACTGAACAGTGCGCAAAACAGATTCCAATCCGAATTCAGGTACGAGATTGATTCTAGATAGATCCGTTTTTTTCTTCTCTTTTGTTTTCTCACGCTTTTTTTTCTTTTTCTTCTCTCTCTTTTTCTTTTTTTTTTTTTTTTTCTCTTTTTTCTTCTTTTTTCTTTTTTTCTCCTCTTTCCAAGACAAACTAGATAAGATGCAGATTGATCAGTGCAAAGATGTGAATGACCTCAACTATGATTATGACAATGAACAGGCGTAGCACATGGTGGAAATTAATAGATGGGATGGTGGACAGCGGAAGGGATAATGATGCAGCGGCGTGACTAATGTGAACTGAACTCAAACTCTAAAGGAACTAGACACTAAGACCAGCAATCGACGCGACGATGCAACCGATAATTCAACTATGCAAGCAACGAATCGAAAATTGCAAAGGCTCGACTGGCTTGGATAAAGGATGAACAGATCTAACTTTTTTGTGGCTTTTTCATGGACTATAGGTATGAATGATGATGCGATCTAAACTATGAAAACTGTAAAATCTCACCGAGCAACCTGAAAACTGATACCACTTAATAGAGGCGGGTGTCCCGATCTTTCGATGAGATGATAACTATCGATTTGGTGGAGGCAACTTTGACGATCCGACTACAAACGCACGACGTTGCGCCTTAGCAATCGCTAAACCAACTCCGAGAGGTTATTGACCACGCCAGAGCACAATCAACCTCGACCACGAAGGTCTATTCCTGCAAACAATCAAGAACAAGCAAGAATATGATAAAAGCAATCTGAATATTGCGTAGTATGTATGAAGTATTGATAAAGGTGGGGATCCGTAAGCGGTCTTGGTCTGGTCGTTGGACACAAACGGCACACGGTTGCAATGGCTAACTTTAACTAAACAAATCCCAAAGAAAAAGCTACTAGATGGATCTACTTATATAGGAGCAAGGTGACGGCCAAGGAGGTGGAGGACGTCCCAAGGCAGCCTAAAACTAACCCTAGGTCGTACAAGGCCAATGGGCCCAAGTGGAGGTGACGAACACCTTTGGACTTGTAGTTTGACTCGGATTCTGCTGCAGCGTCAGATTGTTTCGTCCATAACTCAACGCTCCGGACGAATTTTAAGGTGAATCCAATTGTGTGGAAAGAGCACGAAATCTACTTTCCAACAAAAAAGGATCACCCAATTCGAGTCCGTATGAAAAGTTGTTGACGTTTTCAGTCAGGTATGTCTCAGTAGTCCGAATCTGAGTCCGTAACGTGAGAGACTTGGACTCTATCTTCTCTTGGGCCAAAAGTGACGTGAGAGAACTTTTGAACAGCAAATAAACATCTCTTTCTTCCTTATCTTCATATGTGGATTGTACAAATGTCCCATACACCTGCAATTAGACAAAACACAAAAGTGTGTGAAGTATTTTTGTTCTGGATAACATAAATAGATTATTGAATAGTTTGCACTAGAAATCACCTGACAAATATGCATGTATGCAATATTTTTGGTCATATCCAAGGTAGTCATGTCCTCATCATTAATAGAGCTAATAAAGCAAATTAGGAGAAAAATATGAGCGAAAATCAGATTGTGGCAAAAGAATTTGAGCAACAAATGAAGCCTAATAATAAACCATCTAGTGTTGCTTCTGAAATTAAATTGAAAAGTGCATGTTTACTTGCCACCAAATCTGATACTGATGAGCTAGATTTTAGCAAATCTGTTTGCTATGCTTTTGTGTGCAAAGAGGCATTATTTTCATTCGAGGACGTGACTTCCTCTTTGCCTCCCGCTGTCACTAACATTTTGCAGAGTTCGCCGACGCCTTTCCACAAGACGTGCCACCGGATTACCACCTATTCGAGGGATTGAGCATCAAATTGACTTAATTCCCGTGCATCATTACCCAACCGCGCGCCATACCGCATAAATCCAGAGGAGACGAAGGAGATTATGCGTCAAGCACAGTGAGCTGCTCGACAAAGGTTATATACGCCAATCCCTTAGTCCTTGTGCTGTTCCTATTATTCTAGTGCCAAAAAGGATGGTACATCACGATGTGTGTTGATTTTAGAGGCATTAATAATATTACTATTCGTTATCGTGACCCTATTCCTAGGCTAGATGATATGCTTGATGAATTGAGTGGCTCTACAAGATTCTCCAAAGTTGATTTATGAGTGGATACCATCAAATTCGTATGAAATTGGGAGATGAATGGAAAACAGCATTTAAAACTAAGTTTGGTTTATATGAATGGTTAGTCATGCCTTTTGGGTTAACTAATGCACCTAGTACTTTCATGAGACTAATGAACGAAGTTTTACGTGCTTTCATTGGACGGTTTGTGGTAGTCTATTTTGATGATATATTGATTTATAGCAAATCTTTGGAAGAACATTTGGAACATTTGCGTGCTGTTTTTAATGCTCTACGTGATGCACGTTTGTTTGGTAACCTTGGGAAGTGCACCTTTTGCACCGACCGAGTATCTTTTCTTGGCTATGTTGTTACTCCATACGGAATTGAAGTTGATAAAGCCAAGACTGAAGCTATTGAGAGTTGGCCGCAGCCCAAAACGGTCACACAAGTGAGGAGTTTTCTTGGACTCGCTGGTTTCTATAGGCGTTTTGTGAGAGATTTTAGCACAATTGCTGCACCTCTCAATGAGCTTACAAAGAAGGATGTGCCTTTTGTTTGGGGTACCGCATGTGAAGAAGCCTTCACGATATTGAAAGATAAGTTGACACATGCCCTTTACTCCAACTTCCTGATTTGAATAAGACTTTTGAGCTTGAATGTGATGCTAGTGGAATTGGATTAGAGGTGTGTTATTACAAGATGGCAAACCTGTTGCATACTTTTTCGAAAAATTGAGTGGGCCTAGTCTGAACTATTCTACTTATGATAAAGAATTATATGCTCTTGTTCGACTTGAGAGACATGGCAACATTATTTATGGCCCAAAGAATTTGTTATACATTCTGATCATGAATCTTTGAAACATATTAAAAGTCAAGCTAAACTGAATCGTAGACATGCTAAATGGGTTGAATTCATTGAGACTTTCCCTTATGTCATTAAACAAAAGAAGGGTAAAGAAAATGTTATTGCTGATGCATTGTCTCGTCGTTAAACTATGCTTTCACAACTTGACTTTAAAATATTTGGTTTGGAGACCATCAAAGATCAATATGTGCATGATGCTGAATTTAGCGATGTATTGCAGAATTGTAAAGACGGTAGAACATGGAACAAGTTCGTCGTTAATGATGGATTTGTGTTTCGTTCTAACAAGCTATGCATTCCAGCTAGCTCCGCTCGCCTTTTGTTGTTGCAGGAGGCGATGGAGGAGGACTAATGGGACACTTTGGCGTGAAGAAGACGGAGGATATACTTGCTACACATTTCTTTTGGCCAAAGATGAGACGGGATGTTGAGCGTTTGTTGCTCGCTGCACTACATGTCAAAAAGCTAAGTCACGACTCAATCCTCATGGTTTATATATGCCTTTGCATGTACCTAGTGTTCCTTGGGAGGATATATCTATGGACTTTGTTTTAGGTTTACCTCGAACAAAGAAGGGGAGGGATAGCATATTTGTTGTCGTGGATAGATTCTCGAAAATGGCACACTTTATACCATGTCATAAAAGCGATGATGCTGTTAATGTTGCTGATTTGTTCTTTCGTGAAATTATTCGCTATGTGGTGTGCCAAATACTATTGTTTCAGATCGTGATACTAAATTTCTTAGCCACTTTTGGAGATGTTTATGGGCTAAGTTGGGGACTAAACTGCTTTTTAGTACTACTTGTCATCCCCAAACCGATGGACAAACTAAAGTAGTCAATAGAACATTGTCTACTATGCTTAGGGCTGTTTTGAAGAATAATAAGAAAATGTGGGAAGAATGCTTGCCTCATATTGAATTTGCTTATAATCGCTCATTGCATTCTACTACTAAGATGTGCCCTTTGAAATTGTGTATGGTTTCCACCTCGTGCACCTATTGATTGATGAGGACATCAATACCATTGTTACACCCACAGCCCCGCTGCTATACATATCGGACCAATTACTAGAGCTCACAAGACGCCAACTAAATTACTGTGTACTTTCGCTTTTGGTAATGATTCTAATGTTCATGAGAATATGATGCTGCTTAAATTGGATACATTTGTTTTGCTTACAAATGAAGGGCCTAGCTTGGAGAAGGATGAACATTGGAGCAAGAACAAGCATGGAGATGATGGCATGCTAAGGGGACAAGAATGGAGTTACAAGTGATGATTTCAGGACTTTGAAGCCACCATAATGAGTGCATGAAGCCTTGGACGAAATATACAAGATGCCACCCTCCGTTTAGACCCAAAATTTTCCAAAAACGCACAGGACAAAAAAATTTCTGGCTATCCAATTTTTACGTGTTTCTAAGCGTATTGAGACAGTCGCCGTTGTAGAAAGTTTTTTTGACCCGTTTCCAGTTTTTGGGTCCAGCAATGAAAAAAAAATTTGGTCGAAAAAATTTCGTGCCCATCCTATCAGTTTGACCTGGGAAGAGTTTTGAGACACTCGCCATTATAGTGATTTTTTCGCAAAAAAAAAAAGAGCAGCGCAAAAAAAAAAGCAGCGCAAAAAAAAAGGGCGAAAAAAAATTCAGAGTGTGCTCCTCCCTTGTTTACGCAGCAGCCGTGATTTTGTTAGTGTTCTAGGCTCGCCTCTCTACCACGGTTCAGCCTAGGACCAAAGACAAGATCGCTGCTCAGCGCTTATTCAACTTTGCATCTCTGAATTGATTATTGCTGACCCTTTTGCTACCATATTATAAGCCTTCCCAGCTCCACATACATCTACGCCGTATGTTGGACTCTCCCCGTAATCGCTATATCCAAGCTTTGAGAGTTTTGACTACAACGGTTGCCGATTACCACCTGCTGCTGGGTAAGAACTGGTAAGAATATGAGATTTGCTTGACGGGTTTGTGATACACCACCACCACTTCTTAGTAGCCTGTAGGATCATATTCTTGTGTGTTTCTATTTGCTGCTAACCATGGCAGGATCACAAGCCGATTAGACTGATTGGGAGAACCTGACGAACAAACAGCTACATGATAAGTTTCAGCAAATGATGATTGGACAGGTGCAAGATGTCCTAAACAGATTTGACGAGGCCATGGAGAAGATAGATGTGCTAAACAAATTTTGGGCCTAAACGGAGGGTGGTGTGCCAAATACTATTGTTTCAGATCGTGATACTAAATTTCTTAGCCACTTTTGGAGATGTTTATGGGCTAAGTTGGGGACTAAACTGCTTTTTAGTACTACTTGTCACCCCCAAACTGATAGACAAACTGAAGTAGTCAATAGAACATTGTCTACTATGCTTAGGGCTGTTCTAAAGAATAATAAGAAAATGTGGGAGGAATGCTTGCCTCATATTGAATTTGCTTATAATCGTTCATTGCATTCTACTACTAAGATGTGCCCTTTTGAAGTTCTGTATGGTTTCCTACCTCATGCACCTATTGATGTGTTGCCTCTTCCATCTTCGGAGAAGGTTAATTTTGATGCTAAAGAACGTGCTGAATTGATTTTAAAAATGCATGAGTTAACTAAGGAAAACATTGAGCGTATGAATGCTAAATATAAACTTGCTGGAGATAAGGGTAGAAAACATGTTGTGTTTGCACCTGGAGGTCTTGTTTCGTTACATTTGCGTAAGGATAGATTTCCTGATTTGCGCAAATCAAAGCTAATGCCACGTGCTGCTGGTCCCTTTAAGGTGTTGGAGAAAGTAAATGATAATGCATATAAACTTGAGCTGCCTGCAGATTTTGGGGTTAGTCCCACTTTTAACATTGCAGATTTGAAGCCATATTTGGGTGAGGAAGATGAGTTGCCGTCGAGGACGACTTCATTTCAAGATGGGGAGGATGATGAGGACATCAATACCATTGTTACACCCACAGCCCCTGCTGCTATACATACTGGACCAATTACTAGAGCTCGCGCACGCCAACTAAATTACCAGGTACTTTCGTTTCTTGGTAATGATTCTAATGTTCATGAGAATATGATGCTGCCTAAATTGGATACATTTGTTTTGCTTACAAATGAAGGGCCTAGCTTGGAGAAGGATGAACATTGGAGCAAGAACAAGCATGGAGATGATGGCATGCGTAAGGGGGACAAGAATGGAGTTACAAGTGATGATTTCAGGACTTTGAAGCCACCATAATGAGTGCATGAAGCCTTGGACGAAATATACAAGATGCCACTTCATAAAGTTCGTCCAGAGGCTATTCTAGGTGCCGCGTCACCTTATTATTGGGCCAGGCCCATGTAATTTCGAAATACATTAGTATAGGCTACTTTTAGAGTCCGTATGTGTGGGGAAACAAGAGATAGGGTTAGTTTCGACCCTCCACCAAGGGCCACGAAATTCACCCCTCTTCCTCCATATATACAGCCCTTAGGGCACCGCTTAGACTTGGGTTTTGTTTAGATCAAAAGTTCGCCATAGCTGCAACTTCGCAGCATTTCGCTTGTGTTCAACGACTGCATAAAGGCGCCACGTAACCCCACCTTGATCAATAAAGCTTTCATCTTATATTCGCAATATCCAGATTGCAATCTCAGTTTCTTGCTTGTTCTTCGCTTGCTCGCAGGAAACCGACCCTCGTGGTCGTTGATCGTGTTCGCGTGGTCAATAACCTCTCGGAGTTGGTTTAGCGATTGCTATATGCGACGCCCTCGTGACGTCAGAGTCGGATCGTCAAAGTCGACTTCCACCAAAGCGAAATCCACCATCTCATCGAAAGACGGACACCTTTGCCTCTATCACTATTGTTTCAGATCGTGATACTAAATTTCTTAGCCACTTTTGGAGATGTTTATGGGCTAAGTTGGGGACTAAACTGCTTTTAGTACTACTTGTCACCCCAAACCGATGGACAAACTGAAGTAGTCAATAGAACATTGTCTACTATGCTTAGGGCTGTTCTAAAGAATAATAAGAAAATGTGGGAGGAATGCTTGCCTCATATTGAATTTGCTTATAATCGCTCATTGCATTCTACTACTAAGATGTGCCCTTTTGAAGTTGTGTATGGTTTCCTACCTCGTGCACCTATTGATTTGTTGCCTCTTCCATCTTCGGAGAAGGTTAATTTTGATGCTAAAGAACGTGCTTAATTGATTTTAAAATGCATGAGTTAACTAAGGAAAACATTGAGCGTATGAATGCTAAATATAAACTTGCTGGAGATAAGGGTAGAAAACATGTTGTGTTTGCACGGAGATCTTGTTTGGTTACATTTGCGTAAGGATAGATTTCTGATTTGCGCAAATCAAAGCTAATGCCACGTGCTGCTGGTCCCTTTAAGGTGTTGGAGAAAGTAAATGATAATGCATATAAACTTGAGCTGCTGCAGATTTTGGGGTTAGTCCCACTTTTAACATTGCAGATTTGAAGCCATATTTGGGTGAGGAAGATGAGTTGCCGTCGAGGACGACTTCATTTCAAGATGGGGAGGATGATGAGGACATCAATACCATTGTTACACCCACAGCCCCTGCTGCTATACATACTTGGACCAATTACTAGAGCTCACAAGACGCCAACTAAATTACTGTGTACTTTCGTTTCTTGGTAATGATTCTAATGTTCATGAGAATATGATGCTGCCTAAATTGGATACATTTGTTTTGCTTACAAATGAAGGGCCTAGCTTGGAGAAGGATGAACATTGGAGCAAGAACAAGCATGGAGATGATGGCATGCGCAAGGGGGACAAGAATGGAGTTACAAGTGATGATTTCAGGACTTTGAAGCCACCATAATGAGTGCATGAAGCCTTGGACGAAATATACAAGATGCCACTTCATAAAGTTCGTCCAGAGGCTATTCTAGGTGCCGCGTCACCTTATTATTGGGCCAGGCCCATGTAATTTCCAAATACATTAGTATAGGCTACTTTTAGAGTCCGTATGTGTGGGGAAACAAGAGATAGGGTTAGTTTCAGACCCCTCCACCAAGGGGCACGAAATTCACCCCCTCTTCCTCCATATATACAGCCCTTAGGGCACCGTTTAGACTTGGGTTTTGTTTAGATCAAAAGTTCGCCATAGCTGCAACTTCGCGTGCATTTCGCTTGTGTTCAACGACTGCATAAAGGCGCCACGTAACCCCACCTTGATCAATAAAGCTTTCATCTTATATTCGCAATATCCAGATTGCAATCTCAGTTTCTTGGTTGTTCTTCGCTTGCTCGCAGGAAACCGACCCTCGTGGTCAGGTTGATCGTGTTCGCGTGGTCAATAACCTCTCGGAGTTGGTTTAGCGATTGCTAAGGCGCGACGCCCTCAAGACGTCGTAGTCGGATCGTCAAAGTCGACTTCCACCAAAGCGAAATCCACCATCTCATCGAAAGACGGACACCTTTGCCTCTATCACTATTGTTTCAGATCATGATACTAAATTTCTTAGCCACTTTTGGAGATGTTTATGGGCTAAGTTGGGGACTAAACTGCTTTTAGTACTACTTGTCACCCCAAACCGATGGACAAACTGAAGTAGTCAATAGAACATTGTCTACTATGCTTAGGGCTGTTCTAAAGAATAATAAGAAAATGTGGGAGGAATGCTTGCCTCATATTGAATTTGCTTATAATCGTTCATTGCATTCTACTACTAAGATGTGCCCTTTTGAAGTTGTGTATGGTTTCCTACCTCGTGCACCTATTGATTTGTTGCCTCTTCCATCTTCGGAGAAGGTTAATTTTGATGCTAAAGAACGTGCTTAATTGATTTCAAAAATGCATGTGTTAACTAAGGAAAACATTGAGCGTATGAATGCTAAATATAAACTTGCTGGAGATAAGGGTGGAAAACATGTTGTGTTTGCACCTGGAGATCTTGTTTGGTTACATTTGCGTAAGGATAGATTTCCTGATTTGCGCAAATCAAAGCTAATGCCACGTGCTGCTGGTCCCTTTAAGGTGTTGGAGAAAGTAAATGATAATGCATATAAACTTGAGCTGCCTGCAGATTTTGGGGTTAGTCCCACTTTTAACATTGCAGATTTGAAGCCATATTTGGGTGAGGAAGATGAGCTGCCGTCGAGGACGACTTCATTTCAAGAAGGGGAGGATGATGAGGACATCAATACCATTGTTACACCCACAGCCCCTGCTGCTATACATCTTGGACCAATTACTAGAGCTCACAAGACGCCAACTAAATTACCGTGTACTTTCGTTTCTTGGTAATGATTCTAATGTTCATGAGAATATGATGCTGCCTAAATTGGATACATTTGTTTGCTTACAAATGAAGGGCCTAGCTTGGAGAAGGATGAACATTGGAGCAAGAACAAGCATGGAGATGATGGCATGCAAGGGGGACAAGAATGGAGTTACAAGTGATGATTTCAGGACTTTGAAGCCACCATAATGAGTGCATGAAGCCTTGGACGAAATATACAAGATGCCACTTCATAAAGTTCGTCCAGAGGCTATTCTAGGTGCCACACACGTTATTATTGGGCCAGGCCCATGTAATTTCGAAATACATTAGTATAGGCTACTTTTAGAGTCCGTATGTGTGGGGAAACAAGAGATAGGGTTAGTTTGGACCCTCCACCAAGGGCCACGAAATTCACCCCTCTTCCTCCATATATACAGCCCTTAGGGCACCGCTTAGACTTGGGTTTTGTTTAGATCAAAAGTTCGCCATAGCTGCAACTTCGCAGTTTCGCTTGTGTTCAACGACTGCACAAAGGCGCCACAGTAACCCCACCTTGATCAATAAAGCTTTCATCTTATATTCGCAATATCCAGATTGCAATCTCAGTTTCTTGCTTGTTCTTCGTTTGCTCGCAGAAACCGACCCTCGTGGTCGTTGATCGTGTTCGGCGTGGTCAATAACCTCTCGGAGTTGGTTTAGCGATTGCTATATGCGACGCCCTCGCACTTCGTAGTCGGATCGTCAAAGTCGACTTCCACCAAAGCGAAATCCACCATCTCATCGAAAAGACGGACACCTTTGCCTCTATCACTATTGTTTCAGATCGTGATACTAAATTTCTTAGCCACTTTTGGAGATGTTTATGGGCTAAGTTGGGGACTAAACTGCTTTTAGTACTACTTGTCACCCCCAAACCGATGGACAAACTGAAGTAGTCAATAGAACATTGTCTACTATGCTTAGGGCTGTTCTAAAGAATAATAAGAAAATGTGGGAGGAATGCTTGCCTCATATTGAATTTGCTTATAATCGTTCATTGCATTCTACTACTAAGATGTGCCCTTTTGAAGTTGTGTATGGTTTCCTACCTCGTGCACCTATTGATTTGTTGCCTCTTCCATCTTCGGAGAAGGTTAATTTTGATGCTACAGAACGTGCTTAATTGATTTTAAAAATGCATGTGTTAACTAAGGAAAACATTGAGCGTATGAATGCTAAATATAAACTTGCTGGAGATAAGGGTGGAAAACATGTTGTGTTTGCACCTGGAGATCTTGTTTGGTTACATTTGCGTAAGGATAGATTTCCTGATTTGCGCAAATCAAAGCTAATGCCACGTGCTGCTGGTCCCTTTAAGGTGTTGGAGAAAGTAAATGATAATGCATATAAACTTGAGCTGCTGCAGATTTTGGGGTTAGTCCCACTTTTAACATTGCAGATTTGAAGCCATATTTGGGTGAGGAAGATGAGCTGCCGTCGAGGACGACTTCATTTCAAGAAGGGAGGATGATGAGGACATCAATACCATTGTTACACCCACAGCCCCTGCTGCTATACATCTTGGACCAATTACTAGAGCTCACAAGACGCCAACTAAATTACTGTGTACTTTCGTTTCTTGGTAATGATTCTAATGTTCATGAGAATATGATGCTGCCTAAATTGGATACATTTGTTCTGCTTACAAATGAAGGGCCTAGCTTGGAGAAGGATGAACATTGGAGCAAGAACAAGCATGGAGATGATGGCATGCTAAGGGGACAAGAATGGAGTTACAAGTGATGATTTCAGGACTTTGAAGCCACCATAATGAGTGCATGAAGCCTTGGACGAAATATACAAGATGCCACTTCATAAAGTTCGTCCAGAGGCTATTCTAGGTGCCACACACGTTATTATTGGGCCAGGCCCATGTAATTTCGAAATACATTAGTATAGGCTACTTTTAGAGTCCGTATGTGTGGGGAAACAAGAGATAGGGTTAGTTTGGACCCTCCACCAAGGGCCACGAAATTCACCCCTCTTCCTCCATATATACAGCCCTTAGGGCACCGCTTAGACTTGGGTTTTGTTTAGATCAAAAGTTCGCCATAGCTGCAACTTCGCAGCATTTCGTTTGTGTTCAACGACCGACAAAGGCGCCACAGTAACCCCACCTTGATCAATAAAGCTTTCATCTTATATTCGCAATATCCAGATTGCAATCTCAGTTTCTTGGTTGTTCTTCGTTTGCTCGCAGGAAACCGACCCTCGTGGTCAGGTTGATCGTGCTCCGGCGTGGTCAATAACCTCTCGGAGTTGGTTTAGCGATTGCTAAGGCGCGACGTCCTCGCACGCTCGTAGTCGGATCGTCAAAGTCGACTTCCACCAAAGCGAAATCCACCATCTCATCGAAAGACGGGACACCTTTGCCTCTATCACTATTGTTTCAGATCGTGATACTAAATTTCTTAGCCACTTTTGGAGATGTTTATGGGCTAAGTTGGGGACTAAACTGCTTTTTAGTACTACTTGTCACCCCCAAACTGATGGACAAACTGAAGTAGTCAATAGAACATTGTCTACTATGCTTAGGGCTGTTCTAAAGAATAATAAGAAAATGTGGGAGGAATGCTTGCCTCATATTGAATTTGCTTATAATCGTTCATTGCATTCTACTACTAAGATGTGCCCTTTTGAAGTTGTGTATGGTTTCCTACCTCGTGCACCTATTGATTAGTTGCCTCTTCCATCTTCGGAGAAGGTTAATTTTGATGCTACAGAACGTGCTTAATTGATTTTAAAAATGCATGTGTTAACTAAGGAAAACATTGAGCGTATGAATGCTAAATATAAACTTGCTGGAGATAAGGGTGGAAAACATGTTGTGTTTGCACCTGGAGATCTTGTTTGGTTACATTTGCGTAAGGATAGATTTCCTGATTTGCGCAAATCAAAGCTAATGCCACGTGCTGCTGGTCCCTTTAAGGTGTTGGAGAAAGTAAATGATAATGCATATAAACTTGAGCTGCCTGCAGATTTTGGGGTTAGTCCCACTTTTAACATTGCAGATTTGAAGCCATATTTGGGTGAGGAAGATGAGCTGCCGTCGAGGACGACTTCATTTCAAGAAGGGGAGGATGATGAGGACATCAATACCATTGTAACACCCACAGCCCCTGCTGCTATACATCTTGGACCAATTACTAGAGCTCACAAGACGCCAACTAAATTACCGTGTACTTTCGTTTCTTGGTAATGATTCTAATGTTCATGAGAATATGATGCTGCCTAAATTGGATACATTTGTTCTGCTTACAAATGAAGGGCCTAGCTTGGAGAAGGATGAACATTGGAGCAAGAACAAGCATGGAGATGATGGCATGCGCAAGGGGGACAAGAATGGAGTTACAAGTGATGATTTCAGGACTTTGAAGCCACCATAATGAGTGCATGAAGCCTTGGACGAAATATACAAGATGCCACTTCATAAAGTTCGTCCAGAGGCTATTCTAGGTGCCGCGTCACCTTATTATTGGGCCAGCCCCATGTAATTTCGAAATACATTAGTATAGGCTACTTTTAGAGTCCGTATGTGTGGGGAAACAAGAGATAGGGTTAGTTTCGGACCCCTCCACCAAGGGCCACGAAATTCACCCCCTCTTCCTCCATATATACAGCCCTTAGGGCGCCGTTTAGACTTGGGTTTTGTTTAGATCAAAAGTTCGCCATAGCTGCAACTTCGCGTACTTCGTTTGTGTTCAACGACCCGACAAAGGCGTCACAGAACCCCACCTTGATCAATAAAGCTTTCATCTTATATTCGCAATATCCAGATTGCAATCTCAGTTTCTTGCTTGTTCTTCGTTTGCTCGCAGGAAACCGACCCTCGTGGTCAGGTTGATCGTGCTCCGGCGTGGTCAATAACCTCTCGGAGTTGGTTTAGCGATTGCTAGGCGCGACGCCTCGCGACGTCGTAGTCGGATCGTCAAAGTCGACTTCCACCAAAGCGAAATCCACCATCTCATCGAAAGACGGGACACCTTTGCCTCTATCACTATTGTTTCAGATCGTGATACTAAATTTCTTAGCCACTTTTGGAGATGTTTATGGGCTAAGTTGGGGACTAAACTGCTTTTAGTACTACTTGTCACCCCAAACCGATGGACAAACTGAAGTAGTCAATAGAACATTGTCTACTATGCTTAGGGCTGTTCTAAAGAATAATAAGAAAATGTGGGAGGAATGCTTGCCTCATATTGAATTTGCTTATAATCGTTCATTGCATTCTACTACTAAGATGTGCCCTTTTGAAGTTGTGTATGGTTTCCTACCTCGTGCAACTATTGATTTGTTGCCTCTTCCATCTTCGGAGAAGGTTAATTTTGATGCTACAGAACGTGCTTAATTGATTTTAAAAATGCATGTGTTAACTAAGGAAAACATTGAGCGTATGAATGCTAAATATAAACTTGCTGGAGATAAGGGTGGAAAACATGTTGTGTTTGCACCTGGAGATCTTGTTTGGTTACATTTGCGTAAGGATAGATTTCCTGATTTGTGCAAATCAAAGCTAATGCCACGTGCTGCTGGTCCCTTTAAGGTGGTGGAGAAAGTAAATGATAATGCATATAAACTTGAGCTGCCTGCAGATTTTGGGGTTAGTCCCACTTTTAACATTGCAGATTTGAAGCCATATTTGGGTGAGGAAGATGAGCTGCCGTCGAGGACGACTTCATTTCAAGAAGGGAGGATGATGAGGACATCAATACCATTGTTACACCCACAGCCCTGCTGCTATACATCTTGGACCAATTACTAGAGCTCACAAGATGCCAACTAAATTACCGTGTACTTTCGTTTCTTGGTAATGATTCTAATGTTCATGAGAATATGATGCTGCCTAAATTGGATACATTTGTTCGCTTACAAATGAAGGGCCTAGCTTGGAGAAGGATGAACATTGGAGCAAGAACAAGCATGGAGATGATGGCATGCAAGGGGACAAGAATGGAGTTACAAGTGATGATTTCAGGACTTTGAAGCCACCATAATGAGTGCATGAAGCCTTGGACGAAATATACAAGATGCCACTTCATAAAGTTCGTCCAGAGGCTATTCTAGGTGCCGCGTCACCTTATTATTGGGCCAGGCCCATGTAATTTCGAAATACATTAGTATAGGCTACTTTTAGAGTCCGTATGTGTGGGGAAACAAGAGATAGGGTTAGTTTCGGACCCCTCCACCAAGGGCCACGAAATTCACCCACTCTTCCTCCATATATACAGCCCTTAGGGCACCGTTTAGACTTGGGTTTTGTTTAGATCAAAAGTTCGCCATAGCTGCAACTTCGCGTACTTCGTTTGTGTTCAACGACCAGACAAAGGCGTCACAGAACCCCACCTTGATCAATAAAGCTTTCATCTTATATTCGCAATATCCAGATTGCAATCTCAGTTTCTTGCTTGTTCTTCGTTTGCTCGCAGGAAACCGACCCTCGTGGTCAGGTTGATCGTGCTCCGGCGTGGTCAATAACCTCTCGGAGTTGGTTTAGCGATTGCTAAGGCGCGACGTCCTCGCACGCTCGTAGTCGGATCATCAAAGTCGACTTCCACCAAAGCGAAATCCACCATCTCATCGAAAGACGGGACACCTTTGCCTCTATCACTATTGTTTCAGATCGTGATACTAAATTTCTTAGCCACTTTTGGAGATGTTTATGGGCTAAGTTGGGGACTAAACTGCTTTTTAGTACTACTTGTCACCCCCAAACTGATGGACAAACTGAAGTAGTCAATAGAACATTGTCTACTATGCTTAGGGCTGTTCTAAAGAATAATAAGAAAATGTGGGAGGAATGCTTGCCTCATATTGAATTTGCTTATAATCGTTCATTGCATTCTACTACTAAGATGTGCCCTTTTGAAGTTGTGTATGGTTTCCTACCTCGTGCACCTATTGATTAGTTGCCTCTTCCATCTTCGGAGAAGGTTAATTTTGATGCTACAGAACATGCTTAATTGATTTTAAAAATGCATGTGTTAACTAAGGAAAACATTGAGCGTATGAATGCTAAATATAAACTTGCTGGAGATAAGGGTGGAAAACATGTTGTGTTTGCACCTGGAGATCTTGTTTGGTTACATTTGCGTAAGGATAGATTTCCTGATTTGTGCAAATCAAAGCTAATGCCACGTGCTGCTGGTCCCTTTAAGGTGTTGGAGAAAGTAAATGATAATGCATATAAACTTGAGCTGCCTGCAGATTTTGGGGTTAGTCCCACTTTTAACATTGCAGATTTGAAGCCATATTTGGGTGAGGAAGATGAGCTGCCGTCGAGGACGACTTCATTTCAAGAAGGGGAGGATGATGAGGACATCAATACCATTGTTACACCCACAGCCCCCTGCTGCTATACATCTTGGACCAATTACTAGAGCTCACAAGACGCCAACTAAATTACGTGTACTTTCGTTTCTTGGTAATGATTCTAATGTTCATGAGAATATGATGCTGCCTAAATTGGATACATTTGTTTTGCTTACAAATGAAGGGCCTAGCTTGGAGAAGGATGAACATTGGAGCAAGAACAAGCATGGAGATGATGGCATGCTAAGGGGGACAAGAATGGAGTTACAAGTGATGATTTCAGGACTTTGAAGCCACCATAATGAGTGCATGAAGCCTTGGACGAAACATACAAGATGCCACTTCATAAATTTCGTCCAGAGGCTATTCTAGGTGCTGCGTCACCTTATTATTGGGCCAGGCCCATGTAATTTCGAAATACATTAGTATAGGCTATTTTAGAGTCCGTATGTGTGGGGAAACAAGAGATAGGGTTAGTTTGGACCCTCCACCAAGGGCCACGAAATTCACCCCTCTTCCTCCATATATACAGCCCTTAGGGCACCGCTTAGACTTGGGTTTTGTTTAGATCAAAAGTTCGCCATAGCTGCAACTTCGCAGATTTCGCTTGTGTTCAACGACTGCACAAAGCGCCACAGTAACCCCACCTTGATCAATAAAGCTTTCATCTTATATTCGCAATATCCAGATTGCAATCTCAGTTTCTTGCTTGTTCTTCGTTTGCTCGCAGAAACCGACCCTCGTGGTCAGGTTGATCGTGCTCGGCGTGGTCAATAACCTCTCGGAGTTGGTTTAGCGATTGCTAAGGCGCGACGTCCTCGCGACTTCGTAGTCGGATCATCAAAGTCGACTTCCACCAAAGCGAAATCCACCATCTCATCGAAAGACGGACACCTTTGCCTCTATCACTATTGTTTCAGATCGTGATACTAAATTTCTTAGCCACTTTTGGAGATGTTTATGGGCTAAGTTGGGGACTAAACTGCTTTTAGTACTACTTGTCACCCCCAAACCGATGGACAAACTGAAGTAGTCAATAGAACATTGTCTACTATGCTTAGGGCTGTTCTAAAGAATAATAAGAAAATGTGGGAGGAATGCTTGCCTCATATTGAATTTGCTTATAATCGCTCATTGCATTCTACTACTAAGATGTGCCTTTTGAAGTTGTGTATGGTTTCCTACCTCGTGCACCTATTGATTTGTTGCCTCTTCCATCTTCGGAGAAGGTTAATTTTGATGCTAAAGAACGTGCTTAATTGATTTAAAAAATGCATGTGTTAACTAAGGAAAACATTGAGCGTATGAATGCTAAATATAAACTTGCTGGAGATAAGGGTGGAAAACATGTTGTGTTTGCACCTGGAGATCTTGTTTGGTTACATTTGCGTAAGGATAGATTTCCTGATTTGTGCAAATCAAAGCTAATGCCACGTGCTGCTGGTCCCTTTAAGGTGTTGGAGAAAGTAAATGATAATGCATATAAACTTGAGCTGCCTGCAGATTTTGGGGTTAGTCCCACTTTTAACATTGCAGATTTGAAGCCATATTTTGGTGAGGAAGATGAGCTGCCGTCGAGGACGACTTCATTTCAAGAAGGGGAGGATGATGAGGACATCAATACCATTGTTACACCCACAGCCCCTGCTGCTATACATCTTGGACCAATTACTAGAGCTCACAAGACGCCAACTAAATTACCGTGTACTTTCGTTTCTTGGTAATGATTCTAGTGTTCATGAGAATATGATGCTGCCTAAATTGGATACATTTGTTTTGCTTACAAATGAAGGGCCTAGCTTGGAGAAGGATGAACATTGGAGCAAGAACAAGCATGGAGATGATGGCATGCAAGGGGGACAAGAATGGAGTTACAAGTGATGATTTCAGGACTTTGAAGCCACCATAATGAGTGCATGAAGCCTTGGACGAAATATACAAGATGCCACTTCATAAATTTCGTCCAGAGGCTATTCTAGGTGCTGTAATTTCGTCACCTTATTATTGGGCCAGGCCCATGTAATTTCGAAATACATTAGTATAGGCTATTTTTAGTGTCCATATGTGTGGGGAAACAAGAGATAGGGTTAGTTTGGACCCCTCCACCAAGGGCCACGAAATTCACCCCTCTTCCTCCATATATACAGCCCTTAGGGCACCGTTTAGACTTTTGGTTTTGTTTAGATTAAAATTTCGCCATAGCTGCAACTTCGCTGCATTTCGCTTGTGTTCAACGATGTTTATGGGCTAAGTTGGGGACTAAACTGCTTTTAGTACTACTTGTCACCCCAAACTGATGGACAAACTGAAGTAGTCAATAGAACATTGTCTACTATCTTAGGATGAAGAATATGGTGGATGCCTCATATTGAATTTGCTTTCATGCATTCTACTACGAAGATGTCCATTTTGAAGTTCGTGCAAGGCTTCATGCACCTATTGATTTGTTGCCTCTTCCAACTCCTGAAAGGTCAATTTTATTGCTCCGTTTGTGCTTAATTGATCATCTCGATGCATGTGACCACTAAGGAAAACATTTTGCGTATGAAAGCGAAATATAAGCAAAACTGGAGATGCAGGGTTGAAAACATGTTGTGTTTCATGAATCTTATTGATTTGGTTACATTTGCGTAAGGATAATTTCTGATTTGTGCAAGTTCAAATTAATGCCTTTGTCTGCTGGTCCCTTTAAGGTGTTGGTGAAACAATGGTATTGATGTCTTGAGCTGCATCAATTTTGGGGTTAGCCACAGTAACCCCACCTTGATCAATAAAGCTTTCATCTTGATGAGGACATCAATACCATTGTTACACCCACAGCCCCTGCTGCTATACATATCTTGGACCAATTACTAGAGCTCTCAAGACGCCAACTAAATTACTGGTACTTTCGTTTCTTGGTAATGATTCTAATGTTCATGAGAATATGATGCTGCCTAAATTGGATACATTTGTTTTGCTTACAAATGAAGGGCCTAGCTTGGAGAAGGATGAACATTGGAGCAAGAACACACATGGAGTTGATGGCATGCACAAGGAGATCAAGAACGGAGTTACAAGTGATGATTTCAGGACTTTGAAGCCACCATAAGGAGTGCATGAAGCCTTGGACGAAATATACAAGATGCCACTTCATAATATTCGTCCATAGGCTATTCTAGGTGCTCGTCACCTTATTATTGGGCCAGGCCCATGTAATTTCGAAATACATTAGTATAGGCTATTTTTAGAGTCCGTATGTGTGGGGAAACAAGAGATAGGGTTAGTTTTGGACCCCTCCACCAAGGGCCACGAAATTCACCCTTCTTCCTCCATATATACAGCCCTTAGGGCACCGTTTAGACTTGGGTTTTGTTTAGATCAAAAGTTCGCCATAGCTGCAACTTGCGCGTGCCGTTTGTGTTCAACGACCGGACAAAGGCGCCACAGTAACCCCACCTTGATCAATAAAGCTTTCATCTTATATTCGCAATCCAGATTGCAATCTCAGGTTCTTGCTTGTTCTTCGCGTTTGCTCGCAGGAAATAGACCCTCGTGGAAGAAGTTGATCGTGCTCGGCGTGGTCAATAACCTCTCGGAGTTGGTTTAGCGATTGCTAAGGTGCGACGTCCTCGCACGCTCGTAGTCGGATCGTCAAAGTCGACTTCCACCAAAGCGAAATCCACCATCTCATCGAAAGACGGGACACCTCTGCCTCTATCACATCTTATATTCGCAATATCCAGATTGCAATCTCAGTTTCTTGCTTGTTCTTCGTTTGCTCGCAGGAAACAGACCCTCGTGGTCAGGTTGATCATGCTCCGGCGTGTTCAATAACCTCTCGGAGTTGGTTTAGCGATTGCTAAGGCGCGACGTCCTCGCACGTTCGTAGTCGGATCATCAAAGTCGACTTCCACCAAAGCGAAATCCACCATCTCATCGAAAGACGGGACACCTTTGCCTCTATCACCTATTTATAGTCGTAGTGCAAATGGAGGTCAAAGCGAAGGGATACAAGGGCTCCAACCCGCAGGTTTAGTCACTCAGGGGTCGGACATCCGGAAGGCGTCAGACGTCCGGAGGCTCAGGACGGTCCGGACGTCCGGAAGGCGTCGGTCGTCCGTAGATTCGGCTCTGGTTGGCCTTGGTCGGACGTCTGGTGGCTTCGGTCGTCCGTAGTTTCGGCTCTGGTTGGCATTGGTCGTTTGGGTGCTCAGCGGCCGGACGTCCGGAGGGTGTCGGTCGTCCGTGTCCTGGGACTCGTCGGACGTCCGGACTTGGTCGGTCGTCCGACGCCTGTAGCTTCAGCAGCCTTTCTTCCTCTTCTTCAACACGGTTGGGGTCTTCAGCGGCCGGACGTCCGGAGGGTGTCGGTCGTCCGTGTCCTGGGACTCGTCGGACGTCCGGACTTGGTCGGTCGTCCGACCCCTGTAGCTTCAGCAACCTTTCTTCCTCTTCTTCAACACGCTTGGGGTCCTCTCCGTCTTGGCTCTTGCAAGTACTTGTTCCTTGGCTCATCTCCAGGTGCCTGATTACACATAGAGTTTCCGAATGAGGTAGTAGCCATGTCTCGTGAGTAGAAAGAGGAAGTTCGGAGAGGAGCGAGTTCACCTTATCTTTGATAGCCTTAGCTCGGGCTCGTGTCATGGGTCCAAGTGGTGTTGAAGGAGATGTAGGCACGTCCGTGGGAATGAGCGAGGGATGCTCCGCATCATCTCCCCCCCCCTTGGGAGAGATCCGACCTCGGATCAAAAACTTCATTTCCATGGTAAGGTGCGAGGTCCTGGACGTTGAAGATGTCGCTCACATTGTACTTGTCTCAAGGTAGGTTGATCTTGTAGGCGTTGTCGTTGTAGCGTTCTAGCACCTTGAAAGGTCCATCGGCTCTAGGGAGAAGCTTGGACTTGCGTTCGTTGGGGAAGCGGTCCTTGCGAAGCTGTAGCCACACTAGATCACCAATGTTGAAGACTGTGGGTTGCTTGTTGACATTGAGCTTGGTCGCTAGTCGTTGTACTTGGCGCTCGATGGTGTGCCTTGTATCTTCATGCATCTTCTTGATGTAGCTTGCCCATGCACTTGTATCCATGTTGGTGCGCTCTTGTAGAGGAAGAGGTAGAATGTCCAATGGTGACAACGGGTTGAAGCCGTAGACGACCTCGAAGGGAGACTTGCCGGTAGTCGAATGTCTTGCATGGTTGTAGGCATACTCGGAGATGGGTAGACGTGCTTCCCACTCCTTGATGTTCTTCTTGATCAACACGCGAAGTAGAGTGGAGAGAGTCCGGTTCGTCACCTCCGTTTGGCCGTCGGTTTGAGGATGGTATGCGGATGAGAACAAGAGCTTGATTCCGAGCTTGGCGCATAGGGTCTTCCAAAAGTAACTCAAGAACTTGACGTCGCGGTCCGAGAGGATTGTCTTTGGCACTCCATGGAGACGCAAGATTTCCCTACAAAAGGGATTTGCAATATGTGTAGCATCGTCTATCTTGTTGCAAGGAATGAAATGTGCCATCTTAGAAAATCGGTCCACAACAACAAACACGGAATCCTTTCCATTTTGAGTTCTAGGCAAACCAAGTACAAAGTCCATGCTAATGTCTTCCCAAGGTTGATAAGGAATAGGAAGAGGCATGTAAAGACCATGAGATTGAGCTTTTGACTTAGCTTTGCGGCATGTAGAGCATCGAGTAGTGAAGCGTGAGACGTCGCGGAACATCTTGGGCCAAAAGTAGTTCTTGGAGAGCGTGGCGAAAGTCTTGTTGCGTCCAAAGTGTCCCATGAGTCCGCCTCCATGAGCCTCTTGTAAAAGTAGCAAACGAAGAGAAGACTCGGGAATGCATAGTTTGTTAGCTCTCATAAGATAACAATCCTTGATGTAGTATTGTTCCCAAGATGTATGCATCAAACATTTAGCATAATGAGGTGCAAAAGATGGATCACTAGCATACAAGTCTTTTATGTGCTCCAAGCCAATAACATTCAACTCAAGTTGGGTGACAAGCGTGCATATGCGTGAAAGTGCATCGGCTACTACATTTTCCTTACCCTTAATGTACATGATCACATATGGGAAAGATTCAATAAATTCACTCCATTTGGCATGAAGCTTGTTCAATTTAATTTGACCTTTTAAGTACTTTAGAGTTTCATAATCGGTGTGTATGACAAACTCATGAGGTCTAAGATAATGTTCCCAAACATGGAGTATACGCACTAAAGCATACAATTCTCTGTCATATATGGGATAGTTAAGTTGAGCACTGGAAAGTTTTTCACTAAAATATGCAATGGCTCATATTTCTTGCATCAAAACTCCGCCAATTCCGGTACCACTTGCATCACAATGAACCTCAAAAGTTTTGTCAAAATTGGGCAAAGCAAGAATCGGAGCATGAGTAAGCAAAGACTTGAGCTCATCAAAAGCGGTGGATTGCAAAGATCCCCAAACAAAAGGAGCATTCTTCTTACTCAAAGCATGCAAAGGAGCTGCGATTGTGCTAAAATCTTTCACAAAGCGGCGATAAAAACCTGCAAGACCAAGAAAACTACGCACTTGTTGCAAATTGGTGGGTTGGGGCCAAGTTTTAATTGCTTCAATTTTAGTTTCATCAACATGGACACCCTTGGAAGAGACAACGAAACCCAAGAAAACCACTTTGTCAACACCAAATGTGCACTTTTTCATGTTAGCATAAAGACTTTCCTTGCAAAGTGTTTGCAAAACAAGCTTAACATGATCAAGATGCTCTTTCATGGTTTTTCTAAACACAAGAATATCATCAAAGTAAACCACAACTAAGGTCGAAGTACATGATGCATGAGACGCACAAAAGTACCGGGAGCCTCCGATAAACCCATAGGCATGACTAACCATTCATATAAGCCAAATTTTGTTTTGAAAGCCGTTTTCCATTCATCACCCTCGTGAATGCGTATTTGATAATAGCCACTTTTAAGATCAATTTTTGAGAAAAAGTTGGCTCCACTAAGTTCATCAAGCATATCATCTAAGCGAGGAATGGGATGCCTATAACGAACGGTGCTAGCATTTATAGGTCTACAATCGGAACACAAGCAGAAACTTCCATCGGGCTTAGGCACAAGTATGACGGGAACGGCACAAGGGCTTAAGCTTTCACGTACATGACCGTTGTCGATTAGTTGTTGTACTTGCCGTTGAATCTCCATGGTTTCTTCGGGATTGACACGGTATGGAGCTTTGTTTGGAAGTGGCGCTCTGGGGATGAGGTTGATTCGATGCTCAATGCCTCGAAGAGGAGGTAGACCCGAAGGTAGCTCATCCGGGAAAACATCTTGAAATTCCTGCAAAAGAGATTGAAACACCAAAGGTAGCTCGTGAATGGTGTTAGTTTTTGGTTCTCCATCCTTGCACACAAGGACAAAGTGCATCACACTTGATGGGTTCTCACACACTTCTCTCATCTCACTTTTGGTGGCAAATAGTATGAGGTTTTTCTCTCTAGGCGAAGAGGCGCTCAAGTTTGGCTTGTGGCTCTCACTCACTTTTTGGTGGCTCAGTTTCTCACTCTTCTCTCTATGGTGGGTGGCTTGCTTGTCGGCTATCACTTGACTAGGAGACATGGGTCATAGCACATATTCTTTTCCTTTCATCTTGAAGCTATAGTGGTTTGTACGCCCGTTGTGGAAGACACCACGGTCGAATTGCCATGGTCGACCAAGAAGGAGGTGGCAAACGGTCATTGGGATCACATCACACTCCAAAGTGTCCTCATATGCACCAATTTTGAAGGATACTTGGACCGTATGCTCAACTCATATAGTGCCGGAGTCACTTAGCCATTGAACCTTGTAGGGGTGCGGGTGCTTCTTCTTGACCAATTGAAGCTTGGAGCATAGTTCTTCACTTGCCAAGTTGTGGCAACTACCTCCATCGATGATGACCTTGATGGAACGTCCATTGATGCCGGCCTTTGTGTGGAAGATGTGGCATCGTTGGTCTTCTTCTTATTGATGTTGAATAGTCAAGACCTTGGAGACAACAAGAGCGGGGCTCGTATCTTCATCACAAAAGACTTGATTATCTTCATCCTCATTCACTCGCCTATGTATGGCTACTTGCTCAATAGCTTCCATTTCATCTTCATTCATTGAGTCGTAGGTGCCGTCGTCGTTGAGGATCATGGTGCGTTTGTTTGTGCATTCATAGGACTTGTGGCCTCGGCCTCCGCAAGTGAAACACTTGAAGGAGCTTGTCTTGATGGTCTCATCGGTCGGAGTAGATGATGAAGCACGCGGCTTGAAGTTGCTTATAGTAGGAGGAAGACGACTTGAACTTGTGGAAGTTTTCTTGTAACTTGACTTGTCATCGTTGCTTGGAGAAGGCTTGGTTGATGTCGAAGTTGGAGTAGTTGTTGAAGCTTGGTTGTTGGAGAAGCCGTATGTCTTGGAGGAGTACTTGGCGTACTTGAAGTCATCTTGCACTTGACATTCCGCCTTTGTAGCTTGATGCACGAGCTCAATGAGGTTGGAGTAGGGTTGGAAGTCGGCGATCTTCTTGATGGGATGATGGAGTCCATTCAAGAATCGTGCCATTGTTTGCTCATCATCCTCCGTGACATTGGCTCGAATCATGGCAATCTCCATTTCCTTGTAGTATTGTTCAACACTCTTTGTTCCTTGCTTGAGGAGTTGTAGCTTCTTGAAGAGATCACGGTTGTAGTAGGTTGGCACAAAACGTGCTCGCATGACATCCTTCATTTGATTCCAAGTGGTGATTGGAGGTTCACCTTGATGTAGGGTGGAACCCTAATTCGTCGATCTTTCACGTTTGGAGGGGATCCTACGGAGGGAATACGAAGAACACGCGGAAGCACAAGGGAAAACACGGGGAAAACGAGAGAGAATCACTCAACCAACAAGGGAATCGATCACACAAGTGCTAGATCATCATACACATAAGAGATTCACGAGATCCAAAGTCAACAAAGGTAAGGATACAAAGGAACCGTTCTTCTCCAAGAGGAGGCCTTGATGTTCTTCCCTAGAAGGGGTCTTGAATCCGCTTGGGGATCTTCTCCAAGAGGTCGTGAACTCCGAGGAGAAGTAACCAAGTGGATGAGCAAAGGCTCTCACACAAACATGAGCTAATCCAGTGCTAACCCTAGCTAGGAGGAGGTGGGGAGTTTATATAGCATATGTCCACGAAGGGGTAAGTGAGGAGGGATACATGGGCCTCGCCCGACTCTGCGTGCAAGCAGGCGGTAGTACCGCCAAAGGGCGGTAGTACCGCTCAAGCGGTAGTGCCGCTTGGGCTGAGCGGTAGTACCGGCCCGGATCGTGCGAACACTAGTACTTGCCGGGTTGAGCGGTAGTGGCGGCGGCGAGGGGGCGGTAGTACCGCTGGTCGCGTAGTACCGCCACGGGGCGGTAGTACCGCTCGTCCGGTCTTCTTCCGTCGTCGCTTCCAGGCTTCCCTCGCGGATGGTGTAGTTGTTCCTTGGCGCTTGCACTCCTCCTCGTCGTCCTTAGTGTTCCGACAATACCTATGCATGCACACGAGTGGAATGTCAAGTAGTATACCATCCTCGAAGGGGTCAAGTGAGCACGTAAAGGAGATGATTCACCTTTGTGTATGTGAAGTACATGTCGACGTGTCACTTGCGAACGGACTCTTGACATGGTGATGTCCATAGGATGCTCCGCATCATCTCCCTCCCTTGGGAAGGATCCGACCTCGGATCGTGATCCTCATCACCATGGAAACGGTTGTCATAGACGGACTTGTAGTTGGAAGAAGTTGAAGACATGGCGCAATCCAAGTAGTCCAAGGTGTCGCCGGAGTGATAGACATGCAAAAGAGCAAACACAAGCAACACTGAAATACAATGGTTAGCGCACACAAAAGGTCCATCATGTAAGAATGAGTCCGTGCGGTAAGATTGGTCGTGACAAAGCGCATGAAGCATATCAAGATGATCTAGAATGAGATGCAAAGCATTCATGGAGGAAATGCAATCATTGTGTAAACAAATGTGTTGTAAATATGATCTATGCAACCACGGTGCAAAATGATGTCATAGTGAGATGTTTTATCAATAGCATGAATATGGCAATGGATGCTCAATATGTATATGTTATCATGCAATTGATGATGGACAATATGATCATGATGTATGAATATGCCTTCAAGGTAGATCACAACAAATTTGCTAAGGAAATGCGCAAGCTCATATATCATGGATGACATGGGAATACAAGATGCAACAAGGCAATCACAATGTGAGTCAATCCATGCATAGTGTGCAAACTTGTGGTGAGTATGATCGTCCATCGAGCATGACATGTGTGAGCACAATCAAGAAATATGAAGGTGTTGGTGTACCAAAGCTCGATGTCGAGGCATGAGTGGAGTGTCAAGGTGCCTCCAATAAGTGCAAGCGCTCCTCAATGTGAAGGTCCATGTAGCCAATCTCCAATGTCGCTCCTCCTTTCACGAGATGTATCATGTAGACAACAAGAAGGAAACAACAATGAAAGAGTGACCCATCCAATATGCATATTTGAGGATTGCTCAAAGAGAAGGAGTTCACCTTTATGAGAATGTCAAAAATGTTGGTGCCGCACATCATGTATGCCTTCACATAACCAATATGTCGATAACGGCATCACCTTGTGAAACCTCCAAAATGAAAGAACATGACAAACACTCGGAAAAACAAATGAGGTTAGCGGAAATGCAAAACCTATCATTCGAGTGGTAAGATACCCAACAAGTGTATGCATCATGCTCGTCATAAGAAAGTACAAGGAGCGTGTCATAGTATGGAGGCATATGATGCAAGAACAACCATGTGCAATAGGCTCAATCAAACAAGCATGCATCACAAGTAAAGTGTCCAAATCTCCAAGATCAATAAGCATAGTAAGTTGGCACTCAATACAAGGTGATATGAGAGATGCAACTAATGGAGACAAGAGACAATGATCATGACAAATCAAGTGAGAGGCATCAACATCTATGTCATCAACCCAAGAAAGCAAGTAATAGTGGAACATGGGTGATGCAACATAGCAAGCAATCATAGCTATCAAGTCAAGCAAGCTAGTAGTGCAAAGATGCAACGTACTAGAAGGAATCATGGCAAGCATGTCATTGGTGCAAATAGTGTGCATGAATAATTCACAAGACATGGCACAAGCATGAAAGCAAGATGTGAGAAAAATAGCATGAATATCTCGGTGAGAAGCCATATGTAAATAGCAATAAGGCATAATGACTCTCCCAACACAACAAGCATCAATAGTATGGGGCACATGATAAACATGGCAATAGCAACAAGGATCTCCACCAAGTATGCAAATACACATAGGAGTAGCATAATTGTGAATCATGGGTAAATGCAAGCAAGGGTCACAATTGCATGGCAAAGGCATAGAAAGAGGCATAACATGCAAAGTGAACACAATAGTATGGGCATAAGGTGACAAGTGGTAAATAGCCCATAGCCGTGTGAGAACCAAGTAGAAGAGATTGGCGTGAGGCGTTCTGCCAAGGAACGGTGGTAAGCATAGTCCACGGGATCCCAAAGCGTCGTTGCTCTCAAGAGCTCGTTTCGTCAACTCTTGGGATTGAGAGGTTGACGAGTATACATGAGTACCTACACAAAACAAAGACAAAGGAAAAATTGTGTGTGCATGGTATATGTACACATCATCCATCATGATGCGCACGTGCATGTGTCGGTTAGCACTAAATAGCCAATGCTCAAATAAATGAGATGCATGATATAGAAACATATCATCCATCATGAGAGGTTTGTTATTATGTATAACATAATGGAGACTCAAATTGTGTAATGCATTATGAGAAATATCTAGAGCATTGTTGTTCATGGAATGCATATGGTGCACGCAGCCATGGGAATCATGCAAAGTATGGAATGCATCAAGATCTCCTAATATGTATGAGGAAACTATGGGGGTCTCCTCATGAGCAAGAGTAGTAACATCATGTGGAGAATATTGACAACATCCAAAACAACGCATATTTGGAACAATGTGATCATGGCATGACATATTGGATGAATTGCGCAAATCATGTAAAGGAAGCATGGTAATATCATCACATGAAAAACAAAAGCCAATGACCATCATCTCGTCATCTATGCCATAAGTGCAAATAGGATTGATTTTAATGGGGCATGCATAGATACTATGTTGAGATTGTAGGAATGCAATATGGGAGATCTCACTCATAGCATATGACAAGTTCAATGGATTGTCAAACATGAAGTGACCAAAAGAATTTTCGCATGATATCCTATGAAGCATAGCATCACAACTAGGCAACTCAACATGCTCATCATCATATTCATCATAAATAGGTAAGTCAAGGCATGAAGAAGTCTCACTAGCATGAAGCATGGCAATAGGTTTGTCAACATCATGGGAGCAATCGATGTCAAGATAGTCCACTAGTGGGACAAGAGAAGCACCATCACCTATGTTACCTTTGGAGCATCGCTCATGTGTTGTAGGTGAGGTGTTGAAGATCGTCTCGTTGTCATCTTCATCTTGATGGAACCATGTGGGAGGTGCATCATCGTCCATCATGGCCATCGCGTCTCCATAGGAGGTATGGACTCATCAATGGTAGGCGTGTCGTCATGTAGGAGACCTAGCACCAAAGAAGAAAACACACTAGGAGTAGAGGTTAAGGCGTTAGAAATCATAGTGGCCTCACATGCCGTGTCAACTACCTCACTCACTAAGTGTTGTGGCTCACTCACTCCCTCAAGGATGCTCTCACTCATATGGCTGGTGGAGTCACTCAAGTGGCTCTCAACCTCACATAGGATGTGTGGCATGCTCTCATGTGTGGGGCTAGTGGTGGTCACACTCATCCTCTCAAAGGAAATGCTCTCAATGTCACATATGGTGGAGTCACTCATCTCTCTCATGGGGTGGTGGCTCTCCTCACATGGCACTTTGGGCATCTCGACATATGTGGGTGTCGGAGAGGTGTAGGTGCAAATGTCTCCATGCTCAACTCAGACGCCGTGGTGAAGGGATGGCCCTTGCTCGACCTTCATGTAAATCGTCTTGTTGTTGGAGGTCCATATGATGTGGCACCTCATAGCTCGTCTCCATGACCGAAGGAGTTTCCCATGCTCGGCCATCTTCCTTGAGGGGCTTCCAAGATGGAAGTGTCACCCTCGCTCAGAGGTGGTCGCCTTGGACTTGATGAAGTCAATGTAGGCGCACGTGGGAAGTAGGCGAAGATGCCGTACGTCCAAAGGCGAAGATGCCTTGAGAACACTTGGCGAAGATGCCGAAGTGGTTGATGTAGCCGTAGCGCCGACTTGGTTGTGGTCGTCTCGCGGTCTTCTTTTGTGCTCTTGAAGCTTGGACTTGGCGTGATGTAGGGCTTGTTGGGACTTGTGCATTTGCGCTTGTGGAGCATCTTCATGATGATGATGTCGTTGTCGTGCTTGAGCTCGTAGTAGATGTCGTTCGTCGTCGTCGTGCACATGATGCTTGGAGGTGACTTGCCCTTCATGGCGGTGATGATCATGAACGTGATGGTGATCGCCATGTAGATGTGGACGAGGACGATTTGCACTTGCATCTTTTTCGCTCCAAGACTTGTGGCTTGACCGTCGTCGTCTTGAGGATGATGAAGTGGAAGAAGACTTGATCAAGGCCCGAATCTCTTCCATTCTCGCATCTTGCTCCTCCTTTTGTGCGGCAAGCTTGTTGTCGATGTAGTCCCTTTTCCTTGCTTCGGAGTGACGAATGTCGATGGAGATGTTCTCGATGCGCTCTCGCAATCTTGATTGTGCGCCTTGCACTTGTCGTTGTAGATCGGAGATAGACGCTTTGGTGATGTAGTTGTTCACGCCGTCGTTGTTGTCGTAGACCGGAGAGGAAATGCCTTGCCTATCCATCACAAGACTCGAGCAAATATGAGTGGGAGAAAGAGAAGAACGTATACCAATGTACCTTTGACCAAAGTTGAAGATGAATCAAGTTCACTCAAATGTGGACAATGAAATAGCACTATTGGTACCGATCCCTGTCGATTCTCACACCTACACAAGTAAGGCTTATAGTGGAGCTCGGTGAGGATAGTGGCACAAAAATTTAATGCAAAATGTTAGCAAGAGTCAATAATGTTGAAAGAGATTCACAAATTCGCAAGCGAAACAAATGGACCAATAGCAAAGAATGGCACACGGAAACACACACACACGGATAGATAAATGGGGTCATGCAACCAAGGAATGAGCTCAAAATGTGGAATCCACCAAAACGCTCGTGTTGCACAACTCAAGAGAGACGCTAGCACGATTGCTCAATAGGCGGATACGACACTTGTGCACAACCTATAAGATGCAAAATGGATATTCTTTCTATCCCAAGTATGCTATGTATGTATGGTTCCCGGTGTGTCTCTCAAGCATGATATCATATGATGTTGATTTGACAATCTTATGTGCAATGGGATGATGCTATGGCACTTGCTCACGAGCTCTTTGCTCTCTTTTTGCTTAAAAGCTTTTTCTCTTTTTTTTCTCTATGGTCACTTTTGTACAATGCACAAACCAAGATAGCAATTGTGTATATGCGGAACAAACTTGAGGCACAATGGATGATATGATACCAATATGATATGGTATGTATGCAATGGGAGGTATGGACCACTAATGTGCACAAGTAACGTTGCCTGCAATACTCAAATGGCTAGTCTCGATAGGCAAGTAACATAAAATGGGCTAGGAGTTAACAATGCAATTGCAAGGGAATATACAATGGTGTCGTCGAGGTTACCGTCCCTTTGCGATGATGAGTGGCGGTGTTCTTGGTGTAGATACCAAGATGATGGAGACTCGTCCCTAAGTAGTCAAACACCTTAGGAAACGGAAAACCGCAAACTCAAAATCTCAAATGACAAATGTCAAATGGTGGTAGCGGAAGCGGTGGTGGTATGCACTTGGCAATGCGGAAGTGGGATGATGGGCTATACACGTGTAAGAGTTGGAAGCACACGGTCCCTAAGTAGTCAAACACCTTAGGAGACACAAGCCACAACTCAAACAAGCTCAAACAACTATTGGGTTAAGTTGGGTAGTCGGAAGTGTATGGTGGGTAAGGTTATGTGGAGGTGGTGGCGGTGGTGGTGGTTGATGAAGAAGCAACCGTCCCTAAGTAGCCTAAACACCTTAGGAGACTCAAATCGCAACTCAAACAACCACTAATGCTATAAGGAACAAAATGGGTTAGGTTGCGGAAGTCGGTGGTGGTTATGCGGATGTTGTGGTGGAAGCCCTAGGCAAAGATGCCAAAATTCATCAAATGTGATGGTGTCAAATGATGTTGTAACCTATCTAGGAGGAAGGAGAATGTCAATAGCTTCTCAACGAGCTAAAGAACGCGAAAATCGGACTCCGGATGTGGAAGTTATGGTGGAAATGGTGAAACTCAGAAATCTGGAAATGGCCAGGGCGGTAGTACCGCTGGGAAGGGCGGTACTACCGCTCGTGTCGGGTTTTTTCGACTATTTCGGCTGGGAGGGGCCTGGCGGTAGTACCGTTCGCGGGGCGGTAGTACCGCTCGAGGTCACAGCGGTAGTACCGCTCTGTAGGGCGGTAGTACCGCTCGTGTCGGGATTTTCTCGATTGCTCGAATGGTTTCGCGATTTTGGGGCGGAAATGGGTGATTTCGGGGTCAAAATTCGATGGATTTTGTGGATGGAAAGGGGGGAAACTTGGGGGAATGCTAGATCCACTTGAAACCAAGCAAATCCATGGATCAAAATCAACAAAACATCATCAAACCAACAAATCACAAAAAATTTTGGGGCTATTTTTGGTGGGGATTTTCGGATTTAGGACGAAATCAACAAAATCAAGCTAGAAAACACGGGGTAGGGTCTCCAAAAACGTGATCAACGTGGCTCATGATACCATATGATGTAGGGTGGAACCCTAATTCGTCGATCTTTCACGTTTGGAGGGGATCCTACGGAGGGAATACGAAGAACACGCGGAAGCACAAGGGAAAACACGGGAAAACGAGAGAATCACTCAACCAACAAGGAATCGATCACACAAGTGCTAGATCATCATACACATAAGAGATTCACGAGATCCAAAGTCAACAAAGGTAAGGATACAAAGGAACCGTTCTTCTCCAAGAGGAGGCCTTGATGTTCTTCCCTAGAAGGGTCTTGAATCCGCTTGGGGGATCTTCTCCGAAGAGGTCGTGAACTCCGAGGAGAAGTAACCAAGTGGATGAGCAAAGGCTCTCACACAAACATGAGCTAATCCAGTGCTAACCCTAGCTAGGAGGAGGTGGGGGAGTTTATATAGCATATGTCCACGAAGGGGTAAGTGAGGAGGGGATACATGGGCCTCTGGCCCGACTCTGCGTGCAAGCAGGGCGGTAGTACCGGCCAAAGGGCGGTAGTACCGCTCAAGCGGTAGTGCCGCTTGGGCTGAGCGGTAGTACCGGGCCCGGATCGTGCGAACACTAGTACTTGCCGGGTTGAGCGGTAGTGGCGAGCGGCAGTGGGGGCGGTAGTACCGCTGGTCAGCGGTAGTACCGCTTACGGGGGGCGGTAGTACCGCTCGTCCTGGGTCTTCTTCCGTCGTCGCTTCCAGGCTTCCCTGGCGGATGGTGTAGTTGTTCCTTGGCGCTTGCACTCCTCCTCGTCGTCCTTAGTGTTCCGACAATACCTATGCATGCACACGAGTGGAATGTCAAGTAGTATACCATCCTCGAAGGGGTCAAGTGAGCACGTGTAAAGGAGATGATTCACCTTTGTGTATGTGAAGTACATGTCGCACGTGTCACTTGCCGAACGGACTCTTGACATGGTGATGTCCATAGGATGCTCCGCATCACACCTCTTGCTTGTCGGCGCTCAAGGACTTGTTCCCACCATATGAGCACATAGTCTTGGAACTCGAGTGATGCCATAGCGATCTTCTTCTCTTCCTCATAGTTGTGCAAACGAAAGATTTTGTCGACCTTCAATGCCCATGAGAGGTATTCTTCGGGATCATTGCTTCCATTGAACTTGGGCATTGTGAATTTGAGCTTGCCATAGCGTTGCTCTTCATTATGTTGTTGGCGATGGTGATGATGACGCCCTTGACGTGGAGGGTAATCATCCTCATGTTGCTCTTGGCGTGGAGGAAGTCCATGATCAACTTGCTCTTGTTGACCTTGAGGTTGAAGTTGAGCTTGACGAGCTTGATGAGGAGCTTGTGGAGCTTGACGTTGCGCACGCGGTTGGTAGTTCCTCTCTTGGATTTCTTCTCGAAGGGATTCCTCTTGATTGCGCCGTTCGCGATTGCGGTTGGCGATAGCTCGACTTGATGCTTGAAGGGCACGTTCCGCCTCAAGAGCTTGTGCTTCTCGTTGTTGTTGTTGAAGACGTTGAGCCTCGGCGTCTTGTTGCTCTTGATGTAGACGCGCTCGTTCTTGTTCTTCTTGGCGACGAAGATGTTGTCGTTCTTGAGCTTGAGCAAACGCTACTTGGTTTGATTGGGGACGAGGGACTTGCTCATCGACTTGCTCTTGTGAATGCTTGACATGTAGCGGGTTGCGAGATGCATGACGGTCTTGACGCGCGGCTCGTCGAAGAGTGTTCGATGACGGTGTACTTGAGCCGGAGAAGGAGTCGTCAGAGTGTCGACTTGAGTGGCTCCGTCTTGAGTATGAGGATGTAGAAGGTGGCCGGTTCACCAACAAGGCGCGGATTTCGTCCATTCTTGCATCGTTCTCTTGCTTGTGTGCATCGAGCTTGTTGTCGAAGTAGTCTCTTGTACGTTGCTCAGAGAGTCGTAAGTCGGTGGCGAGGTTGTCGATGCGGTCGTTCATTGCTTGTTTCTCTTGATGCAATGCTTGTTGTGCACCAAAGAGGTGGCTTTTGGTGACGTATGATGACATGTCGTCATCTTGCTCGATGAAGAGTTGGTTGGTAGAAGTACTTGGCCTATCCATCATTTCAAGCAAAATGTGAGTGGTAGAACGAGAAGAACGAATACCAATGTACCTTTGACCAATGTTGAAGATGAATCAAGGTCACTCAAATGCGGACAATGAAATAGCACTATTGGTACCAATTCTTGTCGGTTCTGACACCTACACAAGTAAAAGCTTATGGTGGAGCTTGGTTAGGATGGTGGCATAAATTTGATGCAATAGTAAGTGAGCTTAAATAATGTTGGAAACGGTTCACAAATTTGCAAATGCAATAAGTAGACCAAGCAAGTATGGGTACACGGAAACACACACGCAAATAGATAGATGGGATTGTGCAAACCAAAAGTGAGCCAAAATGTGGAACCCACGAAAATGTTCTTGTTGCACAATACTAGAGAGACGCTAGCACGATTGCACAATAGGCGGATACGCAAACTTGTGCACAACCTACTAAGCAAAAATGCAACTATCTCTATCCCAAGTATGCTATATGTATGGTATTTCGGTGCAATGATCGAAGATGATCCAATATGACAATCTTAATGATGCGGAGCATCCTTCCATCATCCCCATGGACTCTACATCAACACCTACAACACCACAAGGACCGATGACTCGAGCACGTGCAAGAGCTCTTGAAACCAAGGTGACATCACTCCTCTCACAACTCTCCTTCGATTCACATGAGACATGGTTACTACCTCAAACGGAAACTCTATGCATACTCAGGCACCAAGGAGTCGACCATGAAGAGGCTAGGAAGCAAGGAGAATCGGAAGCGGAAGACATACGCGAAGACGGAGAGGAGAAAGCAACCAGGACCAGAGAGGCCAGACGATCCGGACGGAGGCCCGGACGATCCGGACAGAACCCGGATGATCCGGACCTCGGTCCGGACGATCCGGCTAAATCGACCGAAGGCAACAGAACCTCCACGCTGAAGCCGGATCATCCGGACCCCGGCCCGGATCATCCGGATCCCGCCCGGACATCCGGACCACCAGCCGGACGTCCGGCCCTGCGCCGGCTCCAGCAGAGCAACCGGACCATCCGGGCCCCCACCCGGATCATCCGGACCAGCCCGGATCATCCGGACCGTCGCCCGGATCATCCGGCCAGTGCCTGCGTGCGCGTGTTGGGCTGAGCCCATCTACCCCTTCGCCCCAGACTCTATATATAGGACCCCCTCTCCTCACTTTGAGACTTAGCATTGGATTAGCTCATATTTGTGTGTGAGAGCCTTTGCTCATCCACCGGTACTTCTCCACGGAGATCAGGACCTCCGTCTAGGAGAAGATCTGATGTAGGGTGGAACCCTAATTCGTCGATCTTTCACGTTTGGAGCGGGATCCCTCGAAGAACACGATGAACACGGGGAAGAACGGGGAGAAATCACAAGGGGAATCACTCAAGAACAAGTCCAATCACACATCCACTAGACAATCTAACACACAAGATCACAAGGTACATGAACAACGAAGGGAAAGATACAAGGTAAGGTTCATCTCCAAGAGGAGGTCTTGATGATATCCTAGATGGATCTTCCCTAAAGAGGGTCTTGAATCTGAGGGGATCTTCTCCTAGACGGAGGTCTTGTATCCGCTAGGGGATCTTCTCCTAGATGGAGGTCTTGGCCTCCAATGGAGTAGTGGTCTGTCTCTCAAGAGATAGGTAGGAGCAAAGCTCACCTAAGAATGAGCTATCACTTTGCTAACCCTAGAAAGGAGGTGGAGGGGGTCTATTTATAGTCTTAGCCACGAAGGGGTGAGTGGGGAAGGGATACATGGGCTTTGGGCCCGATTCTGCGCGCAGGCAGGCGAGGCCCGGATGATCCGGATGGGGGTCCGGATGATCCGGCCGTCCTCCGGATGATCCGGGAGGTGACCCGGATGATCCGGCTTCAGGAGGACCCTTCAGTTGTCGTCGGACGATTTATCCGGATGATCCGAGGGGGCACCCGGATGATCCGGCCGAGCCCGGATGATCCGGACGGCGGTACGGACGTCCGGCCTGGCTCCTGCAGCCGCTCCGTCTTCTTCTCCTTTCTTCCGTCTTCTCTTCCACGCTTCCCTCGCAGATGGTGTAGTCGTTCCTTGGCGCTTGCACTCCTCCTTGACATCCGTGAAGGTCCGACAATACCTATGCATGCACACGTAAGGAGTGTCAAGTAGTATACCATCCTCGAGAGTGTCAAGTGAGCACGTGTAAAGGATAAGATTCACCTTTGAGTATGTGAAGCAGATGTGGCACGTGTCACTTGCCAAACGAACTCTTGACATAGTGATGTCCATAGGATGCTCCGCATCATCCCCTCCCCCTTGGGAAAGATCCGACCTCGGATCGAAATCCAAATCACCATGGGAAAGAGATGATGTCGTCGTGTAGAAGTGGACGATCACCAAGCATTCATCATCTTGTAGTTCCAAATGGGCACTCTCCAATGTCGCACCGTCTTGTAATTCCTTCCAAAGTAGCAAAGATAACAAGCACTTGGAAAAACAAATGTGGTTGTCGTAAGAGCAAAACCAAGCATTCAAGAGGTGATTCACCCAACAAGTGTTGTCATCGAGCATAGCATATGGTTTGACAAAGAAGTGTGGCATGGCATTTGAGCATATCAATTGAGCACAATCAAGTATATCATGGGAACAAGCATGCAAATGTGAGGTCAAGATGCAAATATATGTGATAAGTGAACAAGCATCTACCTCAAGGTCAAAACAAGCATGCATAAAGTGCTCAATGAACGGTCTATGGTAGGCATAAGAGTCATTCACAACACCAAACAAAATGAAGTGTCTAAACACATGGGTCAAGTGCAAGACAATCCAAGCATAATGTGCATAGGGTGTAGTGAATATAGTGTGGCACTCAACACAATAGAAAGAGCAATTGTTCATCATGTGTGAGGCAATCAAGTCAAGCATGTGACAAGCAAAGGGACATGGCATATGTGAAGAAATGATATTGGTGCAACCAAGCATATGATAGTAGCAAGTAGTCCAAGAATTGGATGCAACACACAAGGTATATATGTCATGAAGCATGGAAATGTGGCAATCATGGTAGAAAGCAATATCTCGAATATGCGTGCAAATGGTGCAAGCAACACATGAAGTATGATCCACAATATCCAAGTTCAAGAAGGATGTCACCTTGAAAGTGTGTCCTTGTGCATTCTTCACAATGCCGAAGTGGAAGCAAATACGGTGTAGAAGTGGGTCGTGGTAGAATGTATGAGGCTCGCTCTCAAGAGCTCGAATGGTCAACTCACGTGAAGTGGAAGTTGACACAAAGTCCAAGTATCCTACACATGCACAAAACAAAACAAAGAACGTATGGGCGTGGTAGATAAACACATCATCCATCATGATGGTTCTCATCTTTTGCACAAAACCATTAGAAGCACAAGTGCATGAATAATATGATGCAACAATGGCAATATTCATGGCACTAGGTATATGGTGCAAAGAAGTAAGACAAGCATGCTTCACAAGAAGTATGTCAAAATCTCCAAATATATGCGAGAATGCTATGGGGGCAATCTCATGAGCAAGAAGAGAATCATTGTTGCACTCAATACATGGCGAATCATCTAACATGAGGGAGGCAACACATGGAGATATATGACACGAAGCAAGATGAATCATGTGCAAAGCATATAGATGGTTATCATCAACCGCATGAGATGAGCAAGTATGACACAAGAGACAATGATCAAGATGTATCATGTGATAGGCATGAGCATATATGTCATCAACCCAAGAAAGCAAGTAGTGGAACATGGGTGATGCAACATAGCAAGCAATCAAAGCAATCAAGTCAAGGAAGCTAGTAGTGCGAAGATGCAACATACTAGAGGAAATCATGGCAATCATGTCATTGGTGCAAATAGTGGGCCTGAACAATTCACATGTCATAGCACAAGCATGAAAGCAAGATATGAGGACAATAGCATGGGGCACATGAGAAGCATGGCAATAGCAACAAGGATCTCTACCAAGCATGCAAATACACATAGAAATAGCAGAATGATGAAACATGGGTAGATGCAAGCAAGGGTCACAATTGCATGGTAAAGTCATAGAAGCAAGTATAGCATGCAAAGTGAACATGGTAAAATGAGCATAATGTGAGAAGTGGTAAATGGTCCATAGCCGTGTGAGAGCCAAGTAGAGGAGTTGCGCGTAGTCCTTGCGCGAAGGGAACGGTGGTAAGGATAGTCCACGGGATCCCAAATCATCATTGCTCTCAAGAGCTCGTTTTGTCAACTCGTGGGATTGCGAGGTTGACAAGTATTCATGGGTACCTACACAAAAGAGACACAAACCAAAGAAATTGTGCGCGTGGTAAATGTACACATCATCCATCATGATGTGTATGTGCACGTGTGAGTTAGCACAAGATAAGCAATGCTCAAAGAAATTTGATGCATGGTATAAGAACATGTCATCCATCATGAAAGAATAGTTATTGTGTATGACACGATGGGGACACAAATTGAGCAAACAAGTATATGGCACATCAAAAGCATGTTTGTTCATGGGGAGCATATGGTGCACACAAGTATTGGGATCATGCAATGAATGGGGTAGATCAAATTCTCCTAACATGTATGAGGAAACTATGGGGGTCTCCTCATGAGCAATATCGGAAACATCATATGGAGAAAATGGACAACATCCAAAACAATGCATATCCGAAGCTAGGTGGTCATGGCATGGCATATGAGATAAATGATGCAAAGGGAGCATATCAATATCATCACAAGAGAAACAAATGCCAATAACCATGGGCTTCTCATCTATGCCATATGTGCAAATTGGGTTTATTTTAATGGCATATGCATAGTCACCATGAAGAGATTGCAAATAAGACATATTGATGAGGACATCAATACCATTGTTACACCCACAGCCCCTGCTGCTATACATACTGGACCAATTACTAGAGCTCGCGCGACGCCAACTAAATTACCAGGTACTTTCGTTTCTTGGTAATGATTCTAACGTTCATGAGAATATGATGCTGCCTAAATTGGATACATTTGTTTTGCTTACAAATGAAGGGCCTAGCTTGGAGAAGGATGAACATTGGAGCAAGAACACACATGGAGTTGAAGGCATGCGCAAGGAGATCCAGAACGGAGTTACAAGTGATGATTTCAGGACTTTGAAGCCACCATAAGGAGTGCATGAAGCCTTGGACGAAATATACAAGATGCCACTTCATAATATTCGTCCATAGGCTATTCTAGGTGCTGCGTCACCTTATTATTGGGCCAGGCCCATGTAATTTCGAAATACATTAGTATAGGCTATTTTTAGAGTCCGTATGTGTGGGGAAACAAGAGATAGGGTTAGTTTCGGACCCCTCCACCAAGGGCCACGAAATTCACCCCCTCTTCCTCCATATATACAGCCCTTAGGGCACCGTTTAGACTGGGGTTTTGTTTAGATCAAAAGTTCGCCATAGCTGCAACTTCGCGTACTTCGTTTGTGTTCAACGACCAGACAAAGGCGTCACAGAACCCCACCTTGATCAATAAAGCTTTCATCTTAAATTCACAATATCCAGATTGCAATCTCAGTTTCTTGCTTGTTCTTCGTTTGCTCGCAGGAAATAGACCCTCGTGGTCAGGTTGATCGTGCTCCGGCGTGGTCAATAACCTATCGGAGTTGGTTTAGCGATTGCTAAGGCGCGACGTCCTCGCACACTCGTAGTCGGATTGTCAAGGTCGACTTCCACCAAAGCGAAACCCACCATCTCATCGAAAGACAGGACACCTTTGCCTCTATCAAGTGGTATCAGATTTCCAGGTTGCTCGGTGAGATTTTACAGTTTTTCGTAGTTTAGATCGAGTCTGTCTTCATACCTATAGTCCACGAAAAAGCAAAAAAAAAATTAGGGTTAGTTCATCCTATCTGAACCCGATCGAGCCTTTGCATAATCTTTTTCGTATTTGCATTGTTGAATTTGCGGTTGCATCGTCGTGTCTAGTTGCTGGTCTTAGAGTCTAGTCTTTTAGAGTTTGAGTTCGGTCATAAGTTGTCACGCGCCGCCGCACCATTATCATCGCTCGCCATCTACCACCACCGCTTATCCCGCTTCAATCCGATCCATATACCACCACCGCTGCCATATATCACCACCGCGCCATCGACCACCATATATCCACTACCAATCCGAGTCCCTTGCATATTAGGTTTGTTTTGGGATCCATCTAGTTTTCCGATTCGTGTTTCCTTGTCTCGAGTAGGTTTCGATTCCAGCAATCTTTTGCCGTCCGTAGAAGAGGTTGGTTTCAAAAAAAAAAAATTCCGGAAACCACCCTCCGTTTAGGCCCAAAATTTTCCAAAACGCACGGGATAAAAATTTTCTGGCTATCCTATTTTTAGGTGTTTCTAAGCGTATTGAGCCAGTCGCCGTTATAGAAAGTTTTTTTTGACCCGTTTCCAGTTTTTGGGTCCGGGCAGTCGAAAAAAAAAAATTTGTCGAAAAATTTCGTGCCCATCCTGTCAGTTTGACCTGGGAAGAGTTTTGAGACACTCGCCACTATAGTGATTTTTCGCAAAAAAAAAAGCAGCGCAAAAAAAAAATCAGCGCAAAAAAAAAGAGCGAAAAAAAAATTTCAGAGTGTGCTCCTCCCTTGTTTACGTGCAGCGCCGTGATTTTGTTAGTGTTCTAGGCTCGCGTCTCTAGCACGGTCTAGCCTAGGACCAGCACAGTACCGTCGTTGAGCGTTTATTCAACTTTGCATCTCTGAATTGATTATTGCTGATCCTTTTTGCTACCATATTATAAGCCTTCCCAGCTCCACATACATCTGCGTCGTGCGTTGGACTCTCCCTGGTAATCGCTATATCCAAGCTTTGAGAGTTTTGACTACAACGGTTGCCGATCACCACCTGCTGCTGGGCAAGAACTGGTAAGAATTTGAGATTTGCTTGACGGGTTTGTGATACACCACCACCACTTCTTCGTAGCCTGTAGGATCATATTCTTGTGTGTTTCTATTTGCTGCTAACCATGGCAGGATCACAAGACGATGAGACTGATTGGGAGAACCTGACGAACAAACAGCTACATGATAAGTTTCAGCAAATGATGATTGGACAGGTGCAAGATGTGCTAAACAGATTTGACGAGGCCATGGAGAAGATAGATGGCATTGAGAAGACGTTTGAAACAAAGCTTGATAGCAAGTTTGATGAATTGCTCGCGCGTTTTCCACAACCACCGCCGGCTGCACCTATCGCACCTCTGCAACGACAACAACTACGCCCCCTTCCGAATCAGTATGGACGAGCTCAGCGTGTTCCTATTGAGCCAGGACAAAATTCTGGTGCCGCTGCTACTGCTGTTGGTGCTTCTTTGGCTCCTGCTACTGCTGCTGCTGGTACCGACGAGGATGATTATGTGGGAGATTACGAGGAGGAGGTTGATCAACATCAGAACTATGTGCAACCACCAGCACCACAACCACCAGGTCGTCCACATGCAAATAATGGCAATGTTAGGGCTCCCCTCAGTGCGAGATCATGACCATCTCCCTAAACTGAAATTGAATATTCCACCATTTGAGGGTAGATATGTTCTGATATATATCTTACTTGGGAGTTAGAAACTGAACAACGATTTACATGTTTACAATATCCCGAGGAGAGACGTGTTCCTGCAGCTGTTTGTGCTTTCACTAGCTTTGCATGTGTTTGGTGGTCGAACATTGTAGATTATATCCTGTTCCAGCTACTTGGGCTGCTTTGAAAACTGCTATGCGTGCTCGTTGGGTTCCACCATATTATCAACGTGAATTACTTCAAAAATTGCAGCGCTTAAGACAAGGAAAAATTCTGTAGAAGAATATTATCGGGAATTACAAACTGGCTTGATTAGATGTGGTATTGTTGAGGAGAATGAAGCTATGCTTGCACGTTTTCGGGTGGATTAAATAGAGATTCAGACCATTCTAGACTATAAGGATTATAATAATATCACTCGTTTATTCCATCTTGCTTGTAAAGCTGAACGTGAAGTGCAGGATCGACAGGCATTGGCGCGCACTAACTTTTCTGCAGGTCGACCTTCATCATGGACACCGCGTGCATCATCTACTTCCTTTGCACCATCACCTCCTTGGTGCCACCTCCAACCGTGATACAAGAAAGCAGGCACAACCACCACTATCTGCCAAGAGCACACCTGCCGGGCCTGCACAGAGCTCTTCTTCTTCCATGGCGTCAACAGGGCACACAAGTGATATTATTTGTCGTCGTTGTAAGGGAAGAGGACATTTTGTGAGAGAATGCAAATCTCAGCGTGTGATGATTGCTCTTGAGGATGGTGGGTATGAGTCCGCTAGTGACTATGATGAGGAGACTTTGGCTCTTATTACACATGAGGAACACGGTGGAGATGATTACGATCATGAGACACAATACATGGCTGCTGAAGATCTTTGTGGTATGAATGTTTAGTTGCTCAACGTGTTTTGAGTGTGCAGGTTACACAAGCTGAGCAAAATCAGAGGCATAATTTGTTCCATACAAAGGGAGTTGTGAAGGAACGTTTTATTCGCGTCATCATAGATGGAGGGAGCTGCAACAACTTGGCTAGCATGGAGATGGTGGAGAAGTTATCTCTCACCACAAGACCACATCCACATCCTTACTACATCCAATGGTTCAACAACAGCGGCAAGGTTAAGGTAACACGTACTGTTCGTGTGCATTTTAGTATCTCTACATATGCTGATTATGTTGATTGTGATGTGGTACCTATGCAAGCATGTTCCTTGTTACTTGGTAGACCATGGCAATTTGATAAAAATTCTGTACACCATGGTAGAAACAATCAGTATACTCTTGTTCATAAGGATAAAAATATTACTTTGCTTCCTATGACTCCTGAGTCCATTTTGAAAGATGATATTAATAGAGCTAATAAAGCAAAACAGGAGAAAAATAAGAGTGAAAATCAGATTGTGGCAAAAGAATTTGAGCAACACATGAAGCCTAATAATAAACCATCTACTGTTGCTTCTGAAATTAAATTGAAAAGTGCATGTTTACTTGCCACGAAATCTGATATTGATGAGCTAGATTTTAGCAAATCTATTTGCTATGCTTTTGTGTGCAAAGAGGCATTATTTTCATTCGAGGACGTGCCTTCCTCTTTGCCCCCTGCTGTCACTAACATTTTGTAGGAGTTCGCTGACGTCTTTCCACAAGACGTGCCACCGGGATTACCACCTATTCGAGGGATTGAGCATCAAATTGACTTAATTCCCGGTGCATCATTACCCAACCGTGCACCATACCGTACCAATCCAGAGGAGACGAAGGAGATTATGCGTCAAGTACAGGAGCTGCTCGACAAAGGTTATATACGCGAATCCCTTAGTCCTTCTGCTGTTCCTATTATTCTAGTGCCGAAAAAGGATGGTACGTCACGTATGTGTGTTGATTGTAGAGGAATCAATAATATTACTATTCATTATCGTCACCCTATTCCTAGGCTAGATGATATGCTTGATGAATTGAGTGGCTCTACAATATTCTCCAAAGTTGATTTGCGTAGTGGATACCATCAAATTCGTATGAAATTGGGAGATGAATGGAAAACAGCATTTAAAAATAAGTTTGGATTATATGAGTGGTTAGTCATGCCTTTTGGGTTAACTAATGCACCTAGTACTTTCATGGGATTAATGAACGAAGTTTTACGTGCTTTCATTGGACGATTTGTGGTAGTCTATTTTGATGATATACTGATTTATAGCAAATCTTTGGAAGAACATTTGGAACATTTACGTGCTGTTTTTAATGCTCTACGTGATGCACGTTTGTTTGGTAACCTTGGGAAGTGCACCTTTTGCACCGACCGAGTATCTTTTCTTGGCTATGTTGTTACTCCACAGGGAATTGAAGTTGATAAAGCCAAGATTGAAGCTATTGAGAGTTGGCCGCAGCCCAAAACGGTCACACAAGTGAGGAGTTTCCTTGGCCTCGCTGGTTTCTATAGGCGTTTTGTGAGAGATTTCAGCACCATTGCTGCACCTCTCAACGAACTTACAAAGAAGGATGTGCCTTTTGTTTGGGGTACCGCATGGAAGAGGCCTTCACGGTATTGAAAGCTAAGTTGACACATGCTCCTTTACTCCAACTTCCTGATTTTAATAAGACTTTTGAGCTTGAATGTGATGCTAGTGGAATTGGATTAGGAGGTGTGTTATTACAAGATGGCAAACCTGTTGCATACTTTACGAAAAATTGAGTGGGCCTAGTCTGAATTACTCTACTTATGATAAAGAATTATATGCTCTTGTTCGGACTTTAGAAACATGGCAACATTATTTATGGCCCAAAGAATTTGTTATACATTCGATCATGAATCTTTGAAACATATTAAAAGTCAAGCTAAACTGAATCGTAGACATGCTAAATGGGTTGAATTCATTGAGACTTTCCTTATGTCATTAAACACAAGAAGGGTAAAGAAAATGTTATTGCTGATGCATTGTCTCGTCGCTATACTATGCTTTCACAACTTGATTTCAAAATATTTGGTTTGGAGACCATCAAAGATCAATATGTGCATGATGCTGATTTTAAAGATGTATTGCAGAATTGTAAAGAAGGAAAAACATGGAACAAGTTTGTCGTTAATGATGGATTTGTGTTCCGTGCTAACAAGCTATGCATTCCAGCTAGCTCCGTTCGTCTTTTGTTGTTGCAGGAGGCGCATGGAGGAGGACTAATGGGACACTTTGGCGTGAAGAAGACGGAGGACGTACTTGCTACACATTTCTTTTGGCCAAAGATGAGACGGGATGTTGAGCGTTTTATTGCTCGCTGCACTACATGTCAAAAACCTAATGTTCCTTGGGAGGATATATCTATGGACTTTGTTTTAGGTTTACCTAGAACAAAGAAGGGGAGGGATAGCATATTTGTTGTCGTGGATAGATTCTCGAAAATGGCACACTTTATACCATGTCATAAAAGCGATGATGCTGTCAATGTTGCTGATTTGTTCTTTCGTGAAATAATTCGTTTGCATGGTGTGCCAAATACTATTGTTTCAGATCGTGATACTAAATTTCTTAGCCACTTTTGGAGATGTTTATGGGCTAAGTTGGGGACTAAACTGCTTTTAGTACTACTTGTCACCCCAAACCGATGGACAAACTGAAGTAGTCAATAGAACATTGTCTACTATGCTTAGGGCCGTTCTAAAGAAAAATAAGAAAATGTGGGAGGAATGCTTGCCTCATATTGAATTTGCTTATAATCGTTCATTGCATTCTACTACTAAGATGTGCCCTTTTGAAGTTGTGTATGGTTTCCTACCTCGTGCACCTATTGATTTGTTGCCTCTTCCATCTTCGGAGAAGGTTAATTTTGATGCTAAAGAACGTGCTGAGTTGATTTTAAAATGCATGAGTTAACTAAGGAAAACATTGAGCGTATGAATGCTAAATATAAACTTGCTGGAGATAAGGGTAGAAAACATGTTGTGTTTGCACCGGAGATCTTGTTTGGTTACATTTGCGTAAGGATAGATTTCTGATTTGCGCAAATCAAAGCTAATGCCACGTGCTGCTGGTCCCTTTAAGGTGTTGGAGAAAGTAAATGATAATGCATATAAAATTGAGCTGCTGCAGATTTTGGGGTTAGTCCCACTTTTAACATTGCAGATTTGAAGCCATATTTGGGTGAGGAAGATGAACTTCCGTCGAGGACGACTTCATTTCAAGAAGGGGAGGATGATGAGGACATCAATACCATTGTTACACCCACAGCCCCTGCTGCTATACATCTTGGACCAATTACTAGAGCTCACAAGACGCCAACTAAATTACCAGGTACTTTCGTTTCTTGGTAATGATTCTAACGTTCATGAGAATATGATGCTGCCTAAATTGGATACATTTGTTTTGCTTACAAATGAAGGGCCTAGCTTGGAGAAGGATGAACATTGGAGCAAGAACACACATGGAGTTGAAGGCATGCGCAAGGAGATCCAGAACGGAGTTACAAGTGATGATTTCAGGACTTTGAAGCCACCATAAGGAGTGCATGAAGCCTTGGACGAAATATACAAGATGCCACTTCATAATATTCGTCCATAGGCTATTCTAGGTGCTGCGTCACCTTATTATTGGGCCAGGCCCATGTAATTTCGAAATACATTAGTATAGGCTATTTTTAGAGTCCGTATGTGTGGGGAAACAAGAGATAGGGTTAGTTTGGACCCCTCCACCAAGGGCCACGAAATTCACCCCTCTTCCTCCATATATACAGCCCTTAGGGCACCGTTTAGACTGGGTTTTGTTTAGATCAAAAGTTCGCCATAGCTGTAACCAGCGTGCCGTTTGTGTTCAACGACTGGACAAAGCGCCACAGAACCCCACCTTGATCAATAAAGCTTTCATCTTAAATTCGCAATATCCAGATTGCAATCTCAGTTTCTTGCTTGTTCTTCGTTTGCTCGCAGGAAATAGACCCTCGTGGTCAGGTTGATCGTGCTCCGGCGTGGTCAATAACCTATCGGAGTTGGTTTAGCGATTGCTAAGGCACGACGTCCTCGCACGCTCGTAGTCGGATCGTCAAGGTCGACTTCCACCAAAGCGAAATCCACCATCTCATCGAAAGACAGGACACCTTTGCCTCTATCATATATGGTTGATCTCATGCATAGCATATGACAAGTCAAGCGGATTATCAAACATGATGTGACCTAAAGAATTGTCACAAGAAATCCTATGTAACATGGCATCACAACTAATAGACTCCACAATAGAATCATCATACTCATCATAAATGGGCAAATCATCGCATGGGGAAATCATACTAGCATGAAGCATGGCAATAGGTGGATCAACATCATGCAAGCAATCAATGTCAAGAATGTCCACTAGTGGGACTAGAGCATCACCTTCACCTGTGTTACCTTTGTGATTCCACTCAAGTGGTGTAGGTGAGGTGGGAAAGACCAAATGGTGGTCATCTTCATCTTGATGGAACCATGTGGGGGGTGCATCATATTCCACCATGGCCATCGTCATATCCAAAGGGTAGACGAAGTCGTCGAGGATCGGCACGTCATCATATATGGGACCTAGCACCAAATGAGAAGACACAATAGAGGTAGAGGTCAAGTCGTTAGTGTTGAAAGTGGCCTCACATGACCTATCAACTATCTCACTCTCTCTATGTGGTGGTTCACTCACTCCCTCAAGATAGGTGCACTCAATCTCACATATGGTGGGGTCACTCATCTCACTCAAGTGGTGGGGGTTGTGGCTCTCCTCACATGGGAATTGTGGCAACTCATCATATGTGGGGCTAGTGGTGAAGTCACACTCACTCTCAATATGGTGGCACAAGTCACTCAAGTCATCATACGTCGCCATGGTCGAAGGGAAAGTCCCATGCTCAACCATGTCGTCATGGTCGCCGTGGATGAAGGCCGAAGATGGCACATCATCACTCTTGTCGTGGATGAAGGCCGAAGATGGCACGTCATCACTCGCGTCGTGGATGAGGGCCGAAGATGGCACATCATCACTCTCATCGTGGATGAAGTTCGAAGATGGCTCAACATCACTCTCGTCGTGGATGAAGGCCGAAGATGGCACATCATCACTCTCGCCTCCTAAGATGGAAGCATCATCCTTGCTCGCCACCTTGTCACTCGCCTCCAAAGCTTGGTCCTTGAAGGTCTCCGTAGTCGAACTCGTCGCCGCACCGTCTTGAAAAAGAGTCGAAGTAGACTCGGCATCATCAATGCCACAAAGAGGGATGGCGGTGAAGTCGCACTTGGGAGCATCGTCTTGGAGCTTGTCGGCCTTGGACATCATGGTGGTACTAGCCTCATGCTTGTCGTAGAGCTTGGTCACCGCGAAGTTTGCTTGGGGTGGAGAAGCCTTGGCCTTCATGAGTTCTTGTTCTGCCTTGAGAGCACCAATGTAGTAGTCGTCGATGGACTTGTAGTTCTCGAGGACGATGGTCTTGGAGATTTCGTTGTGCAATCCCATCATGAAGTGGAACTTCATCGAAGTGGGGTCGTCCACGCCGGCTCGTCGCAAGGCAATCATCATCTCCTTGAAGTACTTGTCGATGGACTTGGATCCTTGGGTGGTGTTCTCCAATTGGCGTCGAAGTTGTTCCGTGTAGGTTGGAGGCACAAACTCTCGCCGCAAAGCTTTCTTCGTCTTGGGCCAACTCATGTCGTAGTACTCCGAAGGTGTGTGAAGCCACCATGCCAATGCGTAGTCGTGGAAGTTTCTTGTGGCGCACTTCACTTGATCTTCGGGAGGAACTTGATGTAGCTTGAGGTAGTCGTCCATCAAACGCTCCCACTCGAGGTACTCCTCGGGTTCTTGAGTCCCATAGAAAGGAATCACGTGGTAGGTGTCGAGGTCGTAGTAGCTCGTGGAAGTCGCGGACTTGAGCTTGGGTAGCTTCTCTTGAGTGTAGTCTTGAGGTTCTTGTTGGCGAAGATGCCATATGTCCGTAGGCGAAGATGCCTTGAAGTCGCTTGGCGAAGATGCCAAGGGAGATGGTGAAGTCGTTGAGCGGTTGTTGGTGTTGAGCTCTTGACCTTCACGTTCTTGTTGGTGATGGTGTCGATGCCGATGTGATCTTGCCGGAGATGGTAGCTCGAAAGGATGTGCTCTTGAGCGTCTTCTCGAAGATGATGAAGATCGCTTGTAGGACTTGATGAGGGCCTTGATCTCCTCCATGCGCTTGTCCATCTTGGCGTCGTAGTTGTTGTTCATGGCATCGAACTCGTCGTTGTTGTTGTAGACCGAAAGTGAAATGCCTTGCCTATCCATCACAAGACTCGAGTAGAGGTGAGTAGGAAATGAGATAAACAATACCAAGTTACCTTTTCCCAAAGTTGAGGATGTATCCCGTGTCACTCAATGTGAGATGAAAGAATAGTGGAATTGGTACCGGACTTGTTCACTCACACCTATCAAGTAAAGCTTATGGTAGAGCTCGGTGAGGATAGTGGCACAAAAATTTGATGCAAAATGTTAGCAAGAGTCAATAATGTTGAAAGAGATTCACAAATTCGCAAGCGAAACAAGTGGACCAATAGCAAAGAAAGGTACACGGAAACACACACACGGATAGATAAATGGGGTCGTGCAACCAAGGAATGAGCACAAAATGTGGAATCCACGGAAAATGCTCGTGTTGCACAACTCAAGAGAGACGCTAGCACGATTGCTCAATAGGCGGATACGACACTTGTGCACAACCTATAAGATGCAAAATGGATATTCTTCTATCCCAAGTATGCTATGTATGTATGGTTCCCGGTGTTTCTTTCAAGCATGATATCATATGATGTAGATTTTGGTATGGCTCTTATTTGCAATGGGGGTATTATGCTATGGCACTTGCTCACGAGCTCTTTGCTCTCTTTTTGCTTAAAAGCTTTTTTTCTATTTTTTTTCTCTATGGCCACTTTTGCACAATGCACAAACCAAGATAGCAATTGTGTATATGCGGGAACGATATTGTGACACAATATATGATATGATACCAATATGATATGGTATGTATGCAATGGAATGGTGGATCACTAATGTGCACAAGTAACGTTGCCGGCAATACTCAAATGGCTAGTCTCGATAGGTAAGTGACGCAAAATGGGCTAGGGGTTAACAATGCAATTGCAAGGGTATATACAAAGGTGTCGTCGAGGTTACCGTCCTTTGCGATGATGAGTGGCGTTGTTCTTGGTGTAGATACCAAGATGATGGAGACTCGTTCCTAAGTAGCCGAAACACCTTAGGAAACGGAAAAACCGCAAACTCAAAATCTCAAATGACAAATGTCAAAATGGTGGTAGCGGAAAGCGGTGGTGGTGTTGCACTAGGCAATGCGGACGGAATGATGGGCTATACACGAGTCGGAGTTGAAGTTGCCGTCCCTAAGTAGCCGAAACACCTTAGGAGACACAAGCCACAACTCGAAAAAGCTCAAACAAAAATTGGGTTAAGTTGGGGTTGTCGGAAGTGTATGGTGTGTGGAAGTGGTGGTGGTGGTGGTTGATGAAGAAGCAACCGTCCCTAAGTAGCCGAAACACCTTAGGAGACTCAAGTCACTACTCAAACAACCTCAAATGCTATGGGGAACAAAATGGGTTAGGTTGCGGAAGTCGGTGGTGGTAATGCGGATGATATGGTGGAGGGCCTAGGCAAAGATGCCAAAATTCCGAAAAGTTGATGGTGTCAAATGGTGTTGGTCGAATTTTTGTTGGATGGGGGATGTCAATAGCTTCAAAACGAGCTAAAGAACGTCAAAATCGGAGTTCGGATGAATTAGTTATGGACAAAACAAAAATCAGCCGAAGTCAGTTTCAGGGTAAACCGGATGATCCGGGAGGAGGTCCGGATGATCCGGGCTTGGTCCGGATGATCCGGGAGGAAATCCGGATGATCCTGGTTCGTCAGCGCCGGTTCTGTTTTCTGGGTGCGCGATTTATCCGGACGTCCGGGGGGGGGGCGTCCAGCTGATCCGGGCTTGGTCCGGATGATCCGGGAGAAGGTCCGGATGATCCGGCCAAGTCAACCCGCTCGGGATTTGCTCTCGGGGACGAATTTTTGGGCGGAAATGGATGATTTTCGGGTCAAAATTGACGAGATTTCGTGGAGGGAAGGTGGGGAAACTTGGGGAAATGCTAGATCCACTTGAAACCAAGCAAATCCATGGATCAAAATCAACAAAACATCATCAAACCAACAAATCACAAAAAAAAATGGGGCTATTTTTGGTGGGGATTTTTGGATTTTAGGACGAAATCAAGCACAAGAAGGCTAGAAAACGGTGGGAGGGGCTCCAAAAACGTGATCAACGTGGCTCATGATACCATAATGATGTAGGGTGGAACCCTAATTCGTCGATCTTTCACGTTTGGAGCGGGATCCCTCGAAGAACACGATGAACACGGGGAAGAACGGGGAGAAATCACAAGGGGAATCACTCAAGAACAAGTCCAATCACACATCCACTAGACAATCTAACACACAAGATCACAAGGTACATGAACAACGAAGGGGAAGATACAAGGTAAGGTTCATCTCCAAGAGGAGGTCTTGATGATATCCTAGATGGATCTTCCCTAAAGAGGGGTCTTGAATCCGCAGGGGGATCTTCTCCTAGACGGAGGTCTTGTATCCGCTAGGGGATCTTCTCCTAGATGGAGGTCTTGGCCTCCAATGGAGTAGTGGTCTCTCTCTCAAGAGATAGGTAGGATCAAAGCTCACCTAAGAATGAGCTATCACTTTGCTAACCCTAAAAAGGAGGTGGAGGGGGTCTATTTATAGTCTTAGCCACGAAGGGGTGAGTGGGGAAGGGATACATGGGCTTTGGGCCCGATTCTACGCGCAGGCAGATGAGGCCCGGATGATCCGGATGGGGGTCCGGATGATTCGGCCGTCGTCCGGATGATCCGGGAGGTGACCCGGATGATCCGGCTTCACGAGGACCCTTCTGTTGTCGTCGGACGATTTGTCCGGATGATCCGGGGGGGCACCCGGATGATCCGGACGGCGGTCCGGACGTCCGGCCTGGCTCCTGCAGCCGCTCCGTCTTCTTCTCCTTTCTTCCGTCTTCTCTTCCACGCTTCCCTCGCCGATGGTGTAGTCGTTCCTTGGCGCTTGCACTCCCCCTTGACATCCGTGAAGGTCCGACAATACCTATGCATGCACATGTAAGGAGTGTCAAGTAGTATACCATCCTCGAGAGTGTCAAGTGAGCACGTGTAAAGGATAAGATTCACCTTTGAGTATGTGAAGCAGATGTGGCACGTGTCACTTGCCAAACGAACTCTTGACATGGTGATGTCCATAGGATGCTCCGCGTCAAGATCCATCGGATTCAAGACCCCTATACGGGAAGATCCCCTCGTGGATTCAAGACCTCCTCTCGGAGAAGAAGGGCTACCTTTATATCTTTCCTTTGTTGATTTTGGACCATGTATCACTCGTGCTTCGATGATCTAGACCTTGTGTGATTGATCTCTTGTTGGTTGAGTGTCTCTCTCGTTCTTCCCCGTGATTTCCTCTCGTTCTTCCGCGCGTTCTTCGTGATGAGGACATCAATACCATTGTTACACCCACAGCCCCTGCTGCTATACATACTGGACCAATTACTAGAGCTTGCGCACGCCAACTAAATTACCAGGTACTTTCGTTTCTTGGTAATGATTCTAATGTTCATGAGAATATGATGCTGCCTAAATTGGATACATTTGTTTTGCTTACAAATGAAGGACCTAGCTTGGAGAAGGATGAACATTGGAGCAAGAACAAGCATGGAGATGATGGCATGCAAAGGGGACAAGAATGGAGTTACAAGTGATGATTTCAGGACTTTGAAGCCACCATAATGAGTGCATGAAGCCTTGGACGAAATATAAAAGATGCCACTTCATAAATTTCATCCAGAGGCTATTCTAGGTGCTGTGTCACCTTATTATTGGGCCAGGCCCATATAATTTCGAAATACATTAGTATAGGCTATTTTTAGAGTCCGTATGTGTGGGGAAACAAGAGATAGGGTTAGTTTCGGACCCCTCCACCAAGGGCCACGAAATTCTCCCCCTCTTCCTCCATATATACAGCCCTTAGGGCACCGTTTAGACTTTGGGTTTTGTTTAGATCAAAAGTTCGCCATAGCTGCAACTTCGCGCGTGCCGTTTGTGTTCAACGACCGTGCAAAGGCGCCACGAACCCCACCTTGATCAATAAAGCTTTTATCTTATATTCGCAATATCCAGATTGCAATCTCAGTTTCTTGCTTGTTCTTCGTTTGCTCGCAGGAAATAGACCCTCGTGGTCGGGTTGATCGTGCTCGGCGTGGTCAATAACCTCTCGGAGTTGGTTTAGCGATTGCTAAATGCGGCGCCCTCGTGACGCTTCGTAGTCGGATCGTCAAGTCGACTTCCACCAAAGCGAAATCCACCATCTCATCGAAAGGCGGGACACCTTTGCCTCTATCAAGTGGTATCAGATTTCCAGGTTGCTCGGTGAGATTTTACAGATTTTCGTAGTTTAGATCGAGTCTGTTCTTCATACCTACAGTCCACGAAAAAGCCAAAAAAATTAGGGTTAGGTCATCATATCCGAACCAATCGAGCCTTTGCATAATCTTTTTCGTATTTGCGTTGTTGAATTTGCGGTTGCATCGTCGTGTCTAGTTGCTGGTCTTAGAGTCTAGTCTTTTAGAGTTTGAGTTCGGTCATAAGTTGTCACGCCCGCAAGACCGCTATCATCGCCTCGCCATCTACCACCACCGCTTATCCGCCACCGCTTCGAATCCGTATCCATATACCACCACCGCTGCCATATACCACCACCGTTGCCATATACCACCACCATATATTGATGAGGACATCAATACCATTGTTACACCCACAGCCCCTGCTGCTATACATACTGGACCAATTACTAGAGCTCGAGCACGCCAACTAAATTACCAGGTACTTTCGTTTCTTGGTAATGATTCTAATGTTCATGAGAATATGATGCTGCCTAAAATGGATACATTTGTTTTGCTTACAAATGAAGGGCCTAGCTTGGAGAAGGATGAACATTGGAGCAAGAACACACATGGAGTTGATGGCATGCATAGGGGATCAAGAACGGAGTTACAAGTGATGATTTCAGGACTTTGAAGCCACCATAAGGAGTGCATGAAGCCTTGGACGAAATATACAAGATGCCACTTCATAATATTAGTCCATAGGCTATTCTAGGTCTTCGTCACCTTATTATTGGGCCAGGCCCATGTAATTTCGAAATACATTAGTATAGGCTATTTTAGAGTCCGTATGTGTGGGAAACAAGAGATAGGGTTAGTTTGGACCCCTCCACCAAGGGCCACGAAATTCACCCCTCTTCCTCCATATATACAGCCCTTAGGGCACCGTTTAGACTTGGGTTTTGTTTAGATCAAAAGTTCGCCATAGCTGCAACTTGCATTTGCCGTTTGTGTTCAACGACTGGACAAAGCGCCACAGAACCCCACCTTGATCAATAAAGCTTTCATCTTATATTCGCAATATCCAGATTGCAATCTCAGTTTCTTGCTTGTTCTTCGTTTGCTCGCAGGAAATAGACCCTCGTGGTCAGGTTGATCGTGCTCGGCGTGGTCAATAACCTCTCGGAGTTGGTTTAGCGATTGCTATAGGCGCGGACGTCCTCGCACGCTTCGTAGTCGGATCGTCAAAGTCGACTTCCACCAAAGCGAAATCCACCATCTCATCGAAAAGACGGACATCTCTGCCTCTATCAAGTGGTATCAGATTTCGGGTTGCTCGGTGAGATTTACTGTTTTTCGTAGTTTAGATCGAGTGCGTCTTCATACCTATAGTCCACGAAAAAGCCAAAAAAAAATTAGGGTTAGTTTATCCTATCCGAACCAGTCGAGCCTTTGCATAATCTTTTTCAGATTTGCATTGTTGAATTTGCGGTTGCATCGTCGTGTCTAGTTGCTGGTCTTAGAGTCTAGTCTTTTAGAGTTTGAGTTCGGTCATAAGTTGTCACGCCGCCGCACCATTATCATCGCCCGCCTCGCAGCGACAACAACTCGCCCCTTCCGAATCGGTATGGACGAGCTCAGCGTGTTCCTATTGAGCCAGGACAAAATTCTGGTGCCGCTGCTACTGCTGTTGGTGCTTCTTTGGCTCCTGCTACTGCTGCTGGTACCGACGAGGATGATTATGTGGAAGATTACGAGGATGAGGTTGATCAACATCAGAACTACGTGCAACCACCAGCACCACAACCACCAGGTCGTCCACATGCAAATCATGGCAATGTTAGGGCTCCCCCTCAGGTACGAGATCATGACCATCTCCCTAAACTGAAATTGAATATTCCACCATTTGAGGGTAGATATGTTCACGATATATATCTTACTTGGGAGTTAGAAACCGAACAACGATTTACATGTTTACAATATCCCGAGGAGAGACGTGTTCCTGCTGCTGTTTGTGCTTTCACTAGCTTTGCATGTGTTTGGTGGTCGAACATTGTAGATTATATCCTGTTCCAGCTACTTGGGCTGCTTTGAAAACTGCTATGCGTACTCGTTGGGTTCCAACATATTATCAACGTGAATTACTTCAAAAATTGCAGCGTTTAAGACAAGGAAAAATTCTGTAGAAGAATATTATCGGGAATTGCAAACCGGCTTGATTAGATGTGGTATTGTTGAGGAGAATGAAGCTATGCTTGCACGTTTTACGGGTGGATTAAATAGAGATTCAGACCATTCTAGACTATAAGGATTATAATAATATCACTCGTTTATTCCATCTTGCTTGTAAAGCTGAGCGTGAAGTGCAGGATCGGCAGGCATTGGCGCCGCACTAACTTTTCTCGCAGGTCGACCTTCATCATGGACACCACGTGCATCATCTACTTCCACCGCACCATCACCTCCTTGGTGCCACCTCCAACCGTGATACAAGCGAGGCACAACCACCACTATCCGCCAAGAGCACACCTGCTGGGCCTGCACAGAGCTCTTCTTCTTCCATGGCGTCAACAGGGCACACAAGTGATATTATTTGTCGTCGTTGTAAGGGAAGAGGACATTTTCTTGAGAGAATGCAAATCTCAGCGTGTGATGATTGCTACTGAGGATGGTGGGTATGAGTCCGCTAGTGACTATGATGAGGAGACTTTGGCTCTTATTACACATGAGGAACACGGTGGAGATGATTCTGATCATGAGACACAATACATGGCTGCTGAAGATGATGACAGGTATGAATGTTTAGTTGCTCAACGTGTTTTGAGTGTGCAGGTTACACAAGCTGAGCAAAATCAGAGGCATAATTTGTTCCATACAAAGGGAGTTGTGAAGGAACGTTCTATTCGCGTCATCATAGATGGAGGGAGCTGCAACAACTTGGCTAGCATGGAGATGGTGGAGAAGCTATCTCTCACCACAAGACCACATCCACATCCTTACTACATCCAATGGTTCAACAACAGCGGCAAGGTTAAGGTAACACGTACTGTTCGTGTGCATTTTAGTATCTCTACATTTGCTGATTATGTTGATTGTGATGTGGTACCTATGCAAGCATGTTCCTTGTTACTTGGTAGACCATGGCAATTTGATAAAAATTCTGTACACCATGGTAGAAACAATCTACTTACTCTTGTTCATAAGGATAAAAATATTACTTTGCTTCCTATGACTCCTGAGTCCATTTTGAAAGATGATATTAATAGAGCTAATAAAGCAAAACAGGAGAAAAATAAGAGTGAAAATCAGATTGTGGCAAAAGAATTTGAGCAACACATGAAGCCTAATAATAAACCATCTCTGTTGCTTACGAAATTAAATTGAAAAGTGCATGTTTACTTGCCACCAAATCTGATATTGATGAGCTAGATTTTGGCAAATCTATTTGCTATGCTTTTGTGTGCAAAGAGGCATTATTTTCATTAGAGGACGTGCCTTCCTCTTTGCCCCCTGCTGTCACTAACATTTTGCAGGAGTTCACGACGTCTTTCCACAAGGCGTGCCACCGGATTACCACCTATTCGAGGGATTGAGCATCAAATTGACTTAATTCCGGTGCGTCATTACCCAACCGTGCACCATACCGTACCAATCCAGAGGAGACGAAGGAGATTATCGTCAAGTACAGGAGCTGCTCGACAAAGGTTATATACGCGAATCCCTTAGTCCTTGTCTTGTTCCTATTATTCTAGTGCGAAAAAGGATGGTACGTCACGTATGTGTGTTGATTGTAGAGGCATCAATAATATTACTATTCGTTATCGTCACCCTATTCCTAGGCTAGATGATATGCTTGATGAATTGAGTGGCTCTACAATATTCTCCAAAGTTGATTTGCGTAGTGGATACCATCAAATTCGTATGAAATTGGGAGATGAATGGAAAACAGCATTTAAAACTAAGTTTGGATTATATGAGTGGTTAGTCATGCCTTTTGGGTTAACTAATGCACATAGTACTTTCATGAGATTAATGAACGAAGTTTTATGTGCTTTCATTGGACGATTTGTGGTAGTTTATTTTGATGATATACTGATTTATAGCAAATCTTTGGAAGAACATTTGGAACATTTACGTGCTGTTTTTAATGCTCTACGTGATGCACGTTTGTTTGGTAACCTTGGGAAGTGCACCTTTTGCACCGACCGAGTATCTTTTCTTGGCTATGTTGTTACTCCACAGGAATTGAAGTTGATAAAGCCAAGATTGAAGCTATTGAGAGTTGGCCGCAGCCCAAAACGGTCACACAAGTGAGGAGTTTCCTTGGCCTCGCTGGTTTCTATAGGCGTTTTGTGAGAGATTTCAGCACCATTGCTGCACCTCTCAACGAGCTTACAAAGAAGGATGTGCCTTTTGTTTGGGGTACCGACGGGAAGAAGCCTTCACGGTATTGAAAGCTAAGTTGACACATGCTCCTTTACTCCAACTTCCTGATTTTAATAAGACTTTTGAGCTTGAATGTGATGCTAGTGGAATTGGATTAGGAGGTGTGTTATTACAAGATGGCAAACCTGTTGCATACTTTTACGAAAAATTGAATGGGCCTAGTCTGAATTATTCTACTTATGATAAAGAATTATATGCTCTTGTTAGGACTTTAGAAACATGGCAACATTATTTATGGCCCAAAGAATTTGTTATACATTACGATCATGAATCTTTGAAACATATTAAAAGTCAAGCTAAACTGAATCGTAGACATGCTAAATGGGTTGAATTCATTGAGACTTTCCCTTATGTCATTAAACACAAGAAGGGTAAAGAAAATGTTATTCTTGATGCATTGTCTCGTCGCTATACTATGCTTTCACAACTTGACTTCAAAATATTTGGTTTGGAGACCATCAAAGATCAATATGTGCATGATGCTGATTTTAAAGATGTATTGCAGAATTGTAAAGAAGGTAGAACATGGAACAAGTTCGTCATTAATGATGGATTTTGTTTCGTTCTAACAAGCTATGCATTCCAGCTAGCTCCGTTCGTCTTTTGTTGTTGCAGGAGGCGATGGAGGAGGACTAATGGGACACTTTGGCGTGAAGAAGACGAGGATATACTAGCTACACATTTCTTTTGGCCAAAGATGAGACGGGATGTTGAGCGTTTTGTTGCTCGCTGCACTACATGTCAAAAAGCTAAGTCACGACTCAATCCTCATGGTTTATATATGCCTTTGCTTGTACCAAGTGTTCCTTGGGAGGATATATCTATGGACTTTGTTTTATGTTTACCTCGAACAAAGAAGGGAGGATAGCATATTTGTTGTCGTGGATAGATTCTCGAAAATGGCACACTTTATACCATGTCATAAAAGCGATGATCTTTGTTAATGTTGCTGATTTGTTCTTTCGTGAAATTATTCGCTTGCATGGTGTGCCAAATACTATTGTTTCAGATCGTGATACTAAATTTCTTAGCCACTTTTGGAGATGTTTATGGGCTAAGTTGGGGACTAAACTACTTTTTAGTACTACTTGTCACCCCCAAACTGATGGACAAACTGAAGTAGTCAATAGAACATTGTCTACTATGCTTAGGGCTGTTTTGAAGAATAATAAGAAAATGTGGGAAGAATGCTTGCCTCATATTGAATTTGCTTATAATCGTTCATTGCATTCTACTACTAAGATGTGCCCTTTTGAAATTGTGTATGGTTTCCTACCTCGTGCACCTATTGATTTATTGCCTCTTCCATCTTCGGAGAAGGTTAATTTTGATGCTAAAGAACGTGCTGAATTGATTTTAAAAATGCATGAGTTAACTAAGGAAAACATTGAGCGTATGAATGCTAAATATAAACTTCTGGAGATAAGGGTAGAAAACATGTTGTGTTTGCACCGGAGATCTTGTTTGGTTACATTTGCGTAAGGATAGATTTCTGATTTGCAAATCAAAGCTAATGCCACGTGCTGCTGGTCCCTTTAAAGTGTTGGAGAAAGTAAATGATAATGCATATAAACTTGAGCTGCCTGCAGATTTTGGGGTTAGTCCCACTTTTAACATTGCAGATTTGAAGCCATATTTGGGTGAGGAAGATGAGCTGCCGTCGAGGACGACTTCATTTCAAGAAGGGGAGGATGATGAGGACATCAATACCATTGTTACACCCACAGCCCCTGCTGCTATACATCTTGGACCAATTACTAGAGCTCACAAGACGCCAACTAAATTACCGGTACTTTCGTTTCTTGGTAATGATTCTAATGTTCATGAGAATATGATGCTGCCTAAAATGGATACATTTGTTTTGCTTACAAATGAAGGGCCTAGCTTGGAGAAGGATGAACATTGGAGCAAGAACACACATGGAGTTGATGGCATGCATAGGGGATCAAGAACGGAGTTACAAGTGATGATTTCAGGACTTTGAAGCCACCATAAGGAGTGCATGAAGCCTTGGACGAAATATACAAGATGCCACTTCATAATATTAGTCCATAGGCTATTCTAGGTGCCGCGTCACCTTATTATTGGGCCAGGCCCATGTAATTTCGAAATACATTAGTATAGGCTATTTTTAGAGTCCGTATGTGTGGGGAAACAAGAGATAGGGTTAGTTTGGACCCCTCCACCAAGGGCCACGAAATTCACCCCTCTTCCTCCATATATACAGCCCTTAGGGCACCGTTTAGACTTGGGTTTTGTTTAGATCAAAAGTTCGCCATAGCTGCAACTTCGCGTGCCGTTTGTGTTCAACGACCGGACAAAGCGCCACAGAACCTCACCTTGATCAATAAAGCTTTCATCTTATATTCGCAATATCCAGATTGCAATCTCAGTTTCTTGCTTGTTCTTCGTTTGCTCGCAGGAAATAGACCCTCGTGGTCAGGTTGATCGTGCTCCGGCGTGGTCAATAACCTCTCGGAGTTGGTTTAGCGATTGCTAAGGCGTGACGTCCTCGCACGCTCGTAGTCGGATCGTCAAAGTCGACTTCCACCAAAGCGAAATCCACCATCTCATCGAAAGACGGGACACCTCTGCCTCTATCATATATCCACCACCAATCCGAGTTCCTTGCATATTAGATTTGTTTTCGGGATCCATCTAATTTCCGATTCGTGTTTCCTTGTCTGAGTAGGTTTCGGATTCCAGCAATCTTTTGCCGTCCGAAGAAGAGGTTGGTTTCCAAAAAACGCACGAAGTCCGGTGCGTTTTTGGAAAATTTTGGGCCTAAACGGAGGGTGGTTTCCGGACTTCGTGCGTTTTTTGGAAACCAACCTCTTCTTCGGACGGCAAAAGATTGCTGGAATCCGAAACCTACTCAGACAAGGAAACACGAATCGGAAATTAGATGGATCCCGAAAACAAATCTAATATGCAAGGAACTCGGATTGGTGGTGGATATATGGTGGTGGTATATGGCAACGGTGGTGGTATATGGCAGCGGTGGTGGTATATGGATACGGATTCGAAGCGGTGGCGGATAAGCGGTGGTGGTAGATGGCAGGGCGATGATAACGGTGCAGCGGCGGCGTGACAACTTATGACCAGAACTCGAAACTCTAAAAGACTAGACTCTAAGACCAGCAACTAGACACGACGATGCAACCGCAAATTCAACAACGCAAATATAGAAAAGATTATGCAAAGGCTCAGATTGGTTCGGATATGATGACCTAACCCTAATTTTTTTTTGGCTTTTTCGTGGACTGTAGGTATGAAGAACAGACTCGATCTAAACTACGAAAAACTGTAAAATCTCACCGAGCAACCTGGAAATTTGATACCACTTGATAGAGGCAAAGGTGTCCCATCTTTCGATGAGATGGTGGATTTCGCTTTGGTGGAAGTCGACTTTGACGATCCGACTACGAGCGTGCGAGGATGTCGCGCCTTAGCAATCGCTAAACCAACTCCGAGAGGTTATTGACCACGCCGGAGCACGATCAACCTGACCACGAGGGCATTTCCTGCGAGCAAACGAAGAACAAGCAAGAAACTGAGATTGCAATCTGGATATTGCGAATATAAGATGAAAGCTTTATTGATCAAGGTGGGGTTCTATGACGCCTTTGTCTGGTCGTTGAACACAAACGAAGTACGCGAAGTTGCAGCTATGGCGAACTTTTAATCTAAACAAAACCCAAAGTCTAAACGGTGCCCTAAGGGCTGTATATATGGAGGAAGAGGGGGTGAATTTCGTGGCCCTTGGTGGAGGGGTCCGAAACTAACCCTATCTCTTGTTTCCCCACACATACGGACTCTAAAAATAGCCTATACTTATGTATTTCGAAATTACATGGGCCTGGCCCAATAATAAGGTGACACAGCACCTAGAATAGCCTCTGGACGAAATTTATGAAGTGGCATCTTGTATATTTCGTCCAAGGCTTCATGCACACATTATGGTGGCTTCAAAGTCCTAAAATCATCACTTGTAACTCCGTTCTTGTCCCCCTTGCGCCTGCCATCATCTCCATGCTTGTTCTTGCTCCAATGTTCATCCTTCTCCAAGCTAGGCCCTTCATTTGTAAGCAAAACAAATGTATCCAATTTAGGCAGCATCATATTCTCATGAACATTAGAATCATTACCAAGAAACGAAAGTACCTGGTAATTTAGTTGGCGTGCGCGAGTTCTAGTAATTGGTCTAGTATGTATAGCAGCAGGGGCTGTGGGTGTAACAATGGTATTGATGTCCTCATCATTAAGCAAAGAGGAAAGATAAGCAAAGAGCTTATAAGCAACAAGCATAGCATCATACAACATTAAGATTGTCATATAAGATCATCTTGGATCATTGCACCGATACACCATACATATAGCATACGTGGGATAGAGATCGTTGCATTTTTGCATAGTAGGTTGTGCACAAGCTCCGTATCCGCCTATTGTGCAATCGTGCTAGCGTCTCTCTAGTATTGTGCAACAAGAGCATTTTCGTGGATTCCACATTTTGGCTCACTTTTGGTTTGCACAATCCCATTTATCTATTTGCGTGTGTGTTTCCGTGTACCACTACTTGCTTGGTCTACTTGTTGCATATGCGAATTTGCGAATCTTCTTCAACATTTTTGAGTCAAGCTAACGATTGCAATCAATTTTGTGCCACCATCCTAACCAAGCTCCACCAAAAGCTTTTACTTGTGTAGGTGTGAGAATCGACAAGGATCGGTACCAATAGTGCTATTTCAGTGTCCGCATTTGAGTGAACTTGATTCATCTTCAACTTCGGTCAAAGGTACATTGGTATTCATTCTTCTCTTTCTACCACTCACAATTTGCTTGAAATGATGGATAGGCCAAGTTCTTCTACAAATCCACTCTTCATCGAGCAAGGCGATGACATGTCATCATCGTCACCAAGAGCCACCTCTTTGGCGCAAGAACGAGCTCTCCATCAAGAGCAACAAGCAATGAGCTTAACGATCGACAAGCTCTCCACCGACTTGCGACTCTCCAAGAAAGCGTACGAGATTACTTCGACAAAAAACTCGACAGCGACAAGAAAGAGAATGATGCAAGAATGGACGAGATCCACGCCTTGTTGGTGAACCGCGTACTTCTACCTCTTCACACTCAAGGCGGAGCCACTCAAGTCGCCGAAGGGGGGGGGGCCCGGGGGGCCCCGGGGGCAGCGGCCCCAACGCGGGTTTCGGAAACCCCAGGGCCCTTTGGTCGCCCCGGCCCCGGGGTTTAAGGCGGGGCCCCCGGGGGGGCCCCCGGGGGTTTTTGGGAGGGAAAGGGTTTTTGGCAGCAGGAACCAAAAAGGGGGGTTCCAAGGGGCGGTTCAAGGGCCCCTAAGTTGCTGGGAAGACCGGAAAGGGAAAACATTTTTCCCTGAATTTCAAAGGGATCGGGGGTTCCCAATTTTTTAGACCCGCTAAGGGACCTTTGGGGCTGGGACGAAGAGACGAATTTGTGGTCTGTAACCGGAAGATGTTCGCTCGGATGTCGCGCCTTCAAAGGGTTCCATCGGAAATGAAGGGGCACTGCATGACCACGAGGATGAAACCTTCAAGTTTGACAGAGGAACACTGGGCAATCAATGCCACCTGGAAGAACCGGGAAGGCTCCGACCGAGGGCCATTCCAAGATGCTCGTGGACCGGGGCGGTTTGGTCGAAGATCGGCTGAACCTCGGAGATAGATGAACCATAATGGCGAGAAATGCGAGTCATGCGCGAGAAGCTCGAGAGGGATTTCCGGAAGCAACACTCACGCTCCGATCCAGGGTTCAAGGAAACCGGACGGAGTCACAGGATGAAGGAAGGGGGAATCCAGCACTCCACCGAATGATTTGGGGTGAACTAACCCAGGTTCCCCCTGGGGTGTGCTCGACCATAAGGGCCAAGAATCAGTTGCAGACCGACGTCCCCTTGGCAACTTGGTGACCGGGAGCCGGGGGGAAGGAAACCGGCTGATTTTTGCCGGAAGAAGGGCATCAGGTGATTCCAGGTCATGGTGCTTTGGAAACGTTCCGATCGGCCAAACGCCGGACTGGGGTTTCAGCATGAGGGCCTACATTGCTAATTGAGGCACTTGACACCGGAACACGTCCTGTAAGGTTGCTTAAACGGTTGGCAAAGAGAACCTTAAGGAAGGCGAAGATTCGAGTAAAATTGCAATTTACGGAAAGTTATGAATTGCTGCTTGGTTTTGGGTTAAACCAGAAACCAAATGGATCGAGTGCCGCATGGGTTTATACCACAAAACCGACCCAACCCCAACACCAAAAGGAAGCCGACCCCGGAAGGGGCATCATGGGGAAAGGGATGTGGGGCTTAAGGGCCCGGTAGAACCAAGGGTAGTAAAAACCAATCAAACCGAAGATTGTACTCAAAAGTAAACGATTCCTGTAGGGGCCCTTCCCAAAACAGGAATCCAAAACAGAAAGATGGGCAGGCTATTCGTAAGAGGCATTTTATAAACCCCATGTTTCATGACAAGACCTGAGTCATTGCCAACATTGAAGACCAATTGGGGGTCAAGCATTGGTGATAATCCGTTTGGCCCTTGAGTTGGGTCAACGATGTCGAAACCCCGAATTCGATAAATGCACACGATCTTTCCGCCAATTATTTTGAGAAAATGGAATCCGACGGGTTTTGAACCCGGAACACGGCCAACCGAAGAAAAAGCTATCCTTCTGCAGCATCCGGTTCGCAAGTTGAAGAAATCTTTCGAGATTTGGGATCCATATTTGAGAGTGCATCAAGGGATTTCCACTAGGAGTCGAAGTCGATGGTGTTGGAAAACGAAATCCGATTCGGAAAGGCATTTTCTAAGGCGTAAGAAGGCAAAGTCAAGTGGTTACGATCTTCGACCTAAGGTGCCTTAGACGGGTGGGGAACATCACAAAGGCCCCGGCTTAGTCGCCAACCCAAGGTGCCCAAAGGAAGGCGGGATTGGACCTTGGAGAACGCCGGATTAAGGAAGGCGACGGAGGAAGGTGTCGTTAAATCACTGCCCGATGGGATTTGGGTCGTCGCTGGAAACTTGGGAAACCTTTGAAACAGACACGGATTACGATGGACAAGCGCGGTTCAATTGGAAACGATATGGCTTGAAAGATCAAGGTGTGGGAAAGCTTCCGGAAACCAAAATCTGGCCAAATGTTTTGGAATTTAATAGACTTGGAACAACTTCTCCCCTAGGGTTATTATAATGGGAAAAAAAATTCCCCTAGATATAGGAAAACACAATTTCTGGCCTTTGATGGAACAATAACTTGTTTTAAATAATTCCTCAAAAATATTAGCAAATTAGCCTGGTATAATAAGTGCTTGGATCATAAGGTTGTATCTAGTCGCTTCCCTTCCAAATCGATCACCTTGTGAAGGGTTGTTCCGATTGGAAGAGAAATAATTGAATGTTTGAAGTGCTTGCACATTTCCCTCAACCAAACCCTGATTTTGGCCGCGATGAACCAATCCGAAAGGATGAAGCTCAGCCCAATGAATAAGGCAAAATTTGCAAATGAAGATGATAGTGGATAAAGGCCTTTGTATTGCCAGGAATAAAGTATGTAAGGGCCTTAACTAACTCAAAAACTTGAATTACCCTGAAAGGGATCAACCCGGAGGAATGGAAAGAACCAAGGCAGACAAGGCTCAAGGCTAAAATCCAAAGTGTCATGATGGGTTCGAACCTTTTCGTCAGTTGATTCCAATTTGGTTATAGGAATTTTTCAATCGAAAGGTAAGGTTAATTTAAAAAGGGCCAAATTTTCCAAAAGGGCTTGTTGAAAAAGTTGTTCAATTGATCCAAAATGTCAAAATTGGCTTATTTTCCAAATACGTGAAGGCTTTGAAGCCAAACCTATTTCCATTTAATCTACATTATCCATTAACATAAATTGAACTTGTATTTTTTTGGATAAATAAATATTATTGATAGTTGCATCTCGATTGAATGTATCAATTTGGTTGAAATATTGTCCATCAAATTATTGTCCTTTCTAAACCTCGCTATTGAAGGAACAATTTAACAATTGGAATGTGCACAATACGATTTTTATATGAATTCGATTATATATTCATAGTTATAATTTTATGCAAAAAAGCCAATAAAATGGAAAATTTCAACAGTTAAAAGTAAGTTTATTGTGACACACAAGTGGGTCCCAAGATATGCACCACTATGGTATGGTATGTATGCTATGGAGTATGATCACTAAATGTGCACAAGTCACGTTGCCGGCAATACTCAATGGCTAGTCTCGATGGGTAAGCTACGCAAAATGAGGCAATGTGGGTTATCAACGCAAATGCAAGGTATGACAAAGATGTCGTCGAAGTTACCGTCCTTGGCGATGATGATACCCTTGCGAAGATGAGCCATGGTGGTGATGAAGTCGAACCGTACCTAGATAGCCGAAACACAAAAGGATACGGGAGCCACAACTTAAAATCTCAAGGACCAAAATGTGTCAAAATCGTCATAGGAGGTATCGGGGAAGATTTTAGTGTATGTGGGTTTGGAAGATGTGGTGTAATGTGGGGTTGTAGTGGTGGTAGAACTGACAAAGTTCAGTTTTGTAAGGGTTTTTCGGACGTCCGGGCTTTTACGGTCGTCCGGTCTTCATCGGACGTCTGGTGTTTTCCGGTCGTCCGGAACCTGGGCGAAAATCGGGCTCGGGAAGAACTGCGAGATTTCTGGGGAAGAAGAAGATGGTGAGATCGAAATCGAGCGATTTGGTGGATGGAAAAGGGTGGGGAGGGTGGGGAAAGCTAGATCCACACGTAGCAACACAAATCCATGGACCAAATCCAACAAAATTTCATCACACCAACAAATCACAAAAAAAATTTGGGGCTATTTTTGGTGGGGATTTTCGGATTTAGGACGAAAACAACAAAATCAAGCTAGAAAACACGGGGTAGGGCTCCAAAACGTGATCAACGTGGCTCATGATACCAAGATGATGTAGGGTGGAACCCTATAGCGTCGATCTTTCACGTTTGGAGTGGATCCTATGGGGGAATCACGAAGAACACGCGGAAGCACAAAGGGAAACACGGGGAAAACGAGAGAGAATCACTAAACCGACAAGGAATCAATCACACAAGTGCTAGATCATCACACACATAAGGTAACACAAGGTTCAATATCAACAAAGCTAAGGATACAAAGGAACTGTTCTTCTCCGCGAGGAGGCCTTGATGTTCTTCCCTAGAAGGGGTCTTGAATCCGCTTGGGGGATATTCTTCGAAGAGGTCGTGAACTCCGAGGAGAAGTATCCAAGTGGATGAGCAAAAGCTCTCACACAAATATGAGCTAATCCAATGCTAAATCTAATTAGGAGGGTGGGGAGACCTATTTATAGTCATAGTGCAAATGGAGGTCAAAGCGAAGGGATACAAGGGCTCCAACCCGCAGGTTTAGTCACTCAGGGGTCGGACATCCGGAAGGCGTCGGACGTCCGGAGGCTCAGGACGGTCCGGATGTCCGGAAGGCGTCGGTCGTCCGTAGATTCGGCTCTGGTTGGCCTTGGTCGGACGTCTGGTGGCTTCGGTCGTCCATAGTTTCGGCTCTGGTTGGCATTGGTCGTTCGGGTGCTCAGCGGCCGGACGTCCGGAGGGTGTCGGTCGTCTGTGTCCTGGGACTCGTCGGACGTCCGGACTTGGTCGGTCGTCCAACGCCTGTAGCTTCAGCAGCCTTTCTTCCTCTTCTTCAACACGCTTGGGGTCTTCAGCGGCCGGACGTCCCGAGGGTGTCGGTCGTCCGTGTCCTGGGACTCGTCGGACGTCCGGACTTGGTCGGTCGTCTGACGCCTGTAGCTTCAGCAGCCTTTCTTCCTCTTCTTCAACACGCTTGGGGTCCTCGCCGTCTTGGCTCTTGCAAATAGTTGTTCCTTGGCTCATCTCCAGGTGCCTGATTACACATAGAGTTTCCGAATGAGGTAGTAACCATGTCTCATGAGTAGAAAGAGGAAGTTCGAAGAGGAGCGAGTTCACCTTATCTTCGATAGCCTTAGCTCGGGCTCGTGTCATGGGTCCAAGTGGTGTTGAAGGAGATGTAGGCACGTCCGTGGGGATGAGCGAGGGATGCTCCGCATCATATAGTCAAAGGGCGAAGGGGTACATGGGTCACGGCCCAAAGGAGCTGCTTGAGAGGTAGCGCGCCAATTTCCGGGCGACAGGCCGGATGTCCGAGCGCTCACGAGGTGCCGGATGTCCGGGCTAGAGGGGCCGGATGTTCGGGCTAGTGGAGTTGACTCTTCATGCACTTGAGGCGGCGCCGGATGTCCGCTTCGGAGGGCGGATGTCCGCGGCCGGAGGCGCCGGATGTCGTGGCGAATGCGGATGTCCGGCTGTCGAGGCAACCATGCTCCTGGACACCAGTGCCGGATGTCCGGGATTTAGGCCGGATTTCCGGTGGGGGCCGGATGTCCGGGCTGGATGCCGGATGTCCGGTCCCTGTAGTTTCTTCTGCAGATGCTTGGCCTTGTGGATCTCTAGGGGCCGGATGTCTGGGGTCCTGGCCGGATGTCCGGTGCCTGGAGGCTGTCCTTGCCTTCTTCCTTTGGTTCTCTTCTTCCACGGACTTGGGGTCTTGACCATCTTCACGTGTTTCCTCGGGAGGGTCCTCTTGGTACCTAATCATGCACAACATTCTGGATTGAGGTAGTAGCCATGTCTCAAGAGGATCATATGAGATATCATTTAGGAGAGAAGTCACCTCGGTCTCGAGAGCTCTAGCACATGCTCTAGTCATGGGTCCTCTTGAGGCTTGGTGAGGCGATGGAAGGTCTATGGGAATGACCGAAGGATGCTCCGCATCATAGGCCCTTCATTTCTAAGCAAAACAAATGTATCCAATTTAGGCAGCATCATATTCTCATGAACATTAGAATCATTACCAAGAAACGGAAGTACCTGATAATTTAATTGGCGTGCGCGAGCTCTAGTAATTGGTCCAGTATATGTAGGAGTAGGGGCTGTGGGTGTAACAATGGTATTGATGTCCTCATCAACGCCGGAGCACGATCAACCTGACCACGAAGGTCTGTTCCTGCAAGCAATCAAGGAACAAGCAAGAATATGATAAAGCAATCTGAATATTGCAAATATATATGAAGGACTGATAAAGGTGGGGATCCGTAAGCGGTCTTGGTCTGGTCGTTGGACACAAACGAAGTACACAAAATTGGCATGGCTAACTTTTAACTAAACAAATCCCCAAAGTCTAAACGACGCCCTAAGGGTCGTATATATGGAGGAAGAGGGGGGATTTCGTGGCAATTCTTGTTTCCCCACACATACGGACTCTAAAGACAGCCTATACTTAAGTATTTCGAAAATACATGGGCCTGGCCCAATAATAAGGTGACGCAGCACTTAGAATATCCTCTAGACGAAATTTATGAAGTGGCATCTTGTATATTTCATCCAAGGCTTCATGCACTCCTTATGGTGGCTTCAAAGTCCTGAAATCATCACTTGTAACTCCATTCTTGATTCCCTTGCGCATGCCATCAACTCCATGCGTGTTCTTGCTCCAATGTTCATCCTTCCCCAAGCTAGGCCCTTCATTTGTAAGCAAAACAAATGTATCCAATTTGGGCAGCATCATATTCTCATGAGCATTAGAATCATTACCAAGAAACGAAAGTACCTGGTATTTAATTGGCGTGCGCGAGCTCTAGTAATTGGTCCTGTATATGAAACAGTAGGGGCTCTGGGTGTAACAATGGTATTGATGTCCTCATCATTTTTGGTCATATCCAAGGTAGTCATGTCCTCATCAGTTCTTCCCCGTGTTCATCGTGTTCTTCGAGGGATCCCACTCCAATCGTGAAAGATCGGCCTACACCGAGTTAGCCCCGTATCATATGGTATCATGAGCCACGTTGATCACGTATTTGGAGTCCCTCCCACCGTTTTCTAGCCTTGTTTTGTTGTGTTCTTCCCCAAAATCTGAAAATCCCTACCAAAAATAGCCCCAAACTTTATTGTGATTTGTTGGTTGGTGTCCCGTCTTTCGATGAGATGATGGATATCGCTTTGGTGGAAGCGACTTTGACGATCCGACTATGAACGTACGAGGACGTCGCGCCTTAGCAATCGCTAAACCAATGCCAAGAGGTTATTGACCACACCGGAGCACGATCAACCTGACCACGAGGGTCTGTTTCCTGCGAGCAAACGAAGAACAAGCAAGAAACTGAGATTGCAATCTGGATATTACGAATATAAGATGAAAGCTTTATTGATCAAGGTGGGGTTCTGTGACGCCTTTGTCCTGTCGTTGAACACAAACGAAGTACGCGAAGTTGCAGCTGTGGCGAACTTTAATCTAAACAAAACCCAAAGTCTAAACGATGCCATAAGGGCTGTATATATGGAGGAAGAGGGGGGAATTTCGTGGCCCTTGGTGGAGGGGTCCGAAATCAACCCTATCTCTTGGTTCCCCACACATATGGACTCTAAAAATAGCCTATACTTATGTATTTCAAAATTACATGGGCCTGGCCCAATAATAAGGTGACGCAGCACCTAGAATTGACTCGGGACAAAATTTATGAAGTGGCATCTTGTATGTTTCGTCCAAGGCTTCAAAGTCCTGAAATCATCACTTGTTCTTGTTCCCCTTGCGCATGCCATCATCTCCATGCTTGTTCTTGCTCCAATGTTCATCCTTCTCCAAGCTAGGCCCTTCATTTGTAAGCAAAACAAATTTATCCAATTTAGGCAGCATCATATTCTCATGAACATTAGAATCATTACCAAGAAACGTAAGTACCTGGTAATTTAGTTGGCGTGCGCGAGCTCTAGTAATTGGTCCAGTATTTATAGCAGCAGGGGCTGTGGGTGTAACAATTTTATTGATGTCCTCATCATCCTCCCCTTCTTGAAATGAAGTCGTCCTCGACGGAAGTTCATCTTCCTCACCCAAATAAGGCTTCAAATCTGCAATGTTAAAAGTGGGACTACTGCAGGCAGCTCAAGTTTATACGAATTATCATTTATTTTTTCCAACACCTTAAAGGGACCATCGACACGTGGCATTAGCTTTGATTTGCGCAAATTAGGAAATCTATACTTATGCAAATGTAACCAAACAAGATCTCCAGGTGCAAACACAACATGTTTTCTACCCTTATCTCCAGCAAGTTTATATTTAGCATTCATACGCTCAATGTTTTCCTTAGTTAACTCATGCATTTTTAAAATCAATTCAGCACGTTCTTTAGCATCAAAATTAACCTTCTCTGAAGATGGAAGAGGCAACAAATCAATAGGTGCACGAGGTAGGAAACCATACACAACTTCAAAAGGGCACATCTTAGTAGTAGAATGCAAAGAACGATTATAAGCAAATTCAATATGAGGCAAGCATTCCTCCCACATTTTCTTATTATTCTTCAAAACAGCCCTAAGCATAGTAGACAATGTTCTATTGACTACTTCAGTTTGTCCATCAGTTCGGGGGTGACAAGTAGCACTAAAAAGCAGTTTAGTCCCCAACTTAGCCTATAAACATCTCCAAAAGTGGCTAAGAAATTTAGTATCACGATCTGAAACAATAGTATTTGGCACACCATGCAAGCGAATAATTTCACGAAAGAACAAATCAGCAACATTAACAGCATCATTGCTTTTATGACATGGTATAAAGTGTGCCATTTTCGAGAATCTATCCACGACAACAAATATGCTATCCCTCCCCTTCTTTGTTCGAGGTAAACCTAAAAGAAAGTCCATAGATATGTCCTCCCAAGGAACACTAGGTACAGGCAAAGGCATATATAAACCATGAGGATTGAGTCGTGACTTAGCTTTTTGACATGTAGTGCAGCGAGCAATAAAACGCTCAACATCCCCTCTCATCTTTGGCCAAAAGAAATGTGTAGCAAGTCGTCCTCCATCTTCTTCACGCCAAACTGTCCCATTAATCCTCCTCCATCGCCTCCTGCAACAACAAAAGACTAACGAGCTAGCTGGAATGCATAGCTTGTTAGCACGAAACACAAATCCATCGTTAACGACGAACTTGTTCCACATTCTTCCTTCTTTACAATTCTGCATTACATCTTTAAAATCAGCATCATGCACATATTGATCTTTGATGGTCTCCAAACCAAATATTTTGAAGTCAAGTTGTGAAAGCATAGTATAGCGATGAGACAATGCATCAGCAATAACATTTTCTTTTCTCTTCTTGTGTTTAATGACATAAGGGAAAGTCTCAATGAATTCAACCCATTTAGCATGTCTACAATTTAGTTTAGCTTGACTTTTAATATGTTTCAAAGATTCATGATCAGAATGTATAACAAATTCTTTGGGCCATAAATAATGATGTAGGGTAGAACGCTATAGCGACGATCTTTCACGTTTGGAGTGGATCCTATGGGGAATCACGAAGAACACGCGGAAGCACAAAGAGAAAACACAGGGAAAACGAGAGAGAATCACTAAACCGACAAGGAATGAATCACACAAGTGCTAGATCACCGAACACAAAGAGATACACAAGATCCAAAGTCAACAAAGGTAGAGGATACAAAGGAACCGTTCTTCTCCGCGAGGAGGCCTTGATGTTCTTCCCTAGAGAGGGGTCTTGAATCCGCTTGGGGGATCTTCTCCGAAGAGGTCGTGAGCTCCGAGGAGAAGTATCCAAGTGGATGAGCAAAGGCTCTCACACAAATATGAGCTAATCCAATGCTAAGTCTCAAAGTGAGGAGGAGGAGTCCTATATATAGGCTAGGGGGCGAAGGGGTACATGGGCTCAGCCCAACATGCGCGCGCAGGCGCTGGTCGGATGATCCAGGGGTGGAGCCGGATGATCTGGGCTGGTCCGGATGGTCTGGGTGGAGGCCCGGATGAGCTGGAGACGCGGCTGGTGGCGGTGCAGAGCCGGATGTCCGGCTGGGGGTCCGGACGTCCGGGCAGGGTCCGGATGATCCGGGACAGGGTCCGGATGATCCGGCTTCAGGTGGGAGCTTCGGGTGCCTTCGGGGTGAGTTAGCCGGATCATCCGGGCTGTGGTCCGGATCGTCCGGGCTCTGTCCGGATCGTCCGGGCTCTGTCCGGATCGTCCGGGCTGTCGTCCATCTTCACGCATGTCTTCCGCTTCCGATTCTCTTTGCTTCCAGCTTCTTCATGGTTAACTCCTTGGTACCTGAGTATGCATAATGTTTCCGTTTGAGGTAGTAACCATGTCTCATGTGAATCGAAAGGGAATTGTGAGAGGAGTGATGTCACCTCGGTTTCAAGAGCTCTTGCACGTGCTCGAGTCATGGGTCCAAGTGGTGTTGTAGGTGATGTAGATGCGTCCATGGGGATGATCATGGGATGCTCCGCATCATCTCCCCCCCTTGGGAGAGATCCGACCTCGGATCAAGATCTTCATCACCATGGTAAGGCGAGAGGTCTTTGACGTTGAAGATGTCGCTCACGTTGTACTTGTCGCTTGGTAGGTCGATCTTGTAAGCGTTGTTGTTGTAGTGTGCTAACACCTTGAAGGGTCCATAGGCTCGAGGGAGAAGTTTGGACTTGCGTTCATTGGGGAAGCGGTCCTTGCGAAGGTGTAGCCACACGAGATCGCCTATGTTGAAGATCACGGGTTGCTTGTTGATGTTGAGCTTGGTCGTTAGTCATTGTACTTGGCGCTCGATGGTGTTCCTTGTATCTTCATGCATCTTCTTGATGTAGCTTGCCCGTGCACTCGCATCAATGTTGGTGCACTCTTGTAGAGGAAGAGGTAGAATGTCCAATGGTGACAACGGGTTGAAGCCGTAGACAACCTCGAAGGGAGACTTGCCGGTAGTCGAATGTCTTGCACGGTTGTAGGCATACTCGGCGATGGGTAGACATGCTTCCCACTCCTTGATGTTCTTCTTGATCAACACGCGAAGTAGAGTGGAGAGAGTCCAGTTCGTCACCTCCGTTTGCCGTCGATTAGAGGATGGTATGCGGATGAGAACAAGAGCTTGATTCCGAGCTTGGCGCATAGGGTCTTCCAAAAGTAACTCAAGAACTTGACGTCGCGGTCGGACACGATTGTCTTTGGTACTCCATGGAGACGCAAGATTTCCCTACAAAAGAGATTTGCAACATGTGAAGCATCGTCTATCTTGTTGCAAGGGATGAAATGTGCCATCTTCGAAAATCGGTCCACAACAACAAACAGGAATCCTTTCCATTTTGAGTTCTAGGCAAACCAAGTACAAAGTCCATGCTAATGTCTTCCCATGGTTGATAAGGAATAGGAAGAGGCATGTAAAGACCATGGGATTGAGCTTTAGACTTAGCTTTGCGACATGTAGAGCATCGGGTGGTGAAGCGTGAGACGTCACGGAACATCTTGGGCCAAAAGTAGTTCTTGGAGAGCGTGGCGAATGTCTTGTCGCGTCCAAAATGTCCCATGAGTCCGCCTCCATGAGCCTCTTGCAAAAGGAGCAAACGAAGAGAAGACTCGGGAATGCATAGTTTGTTAGCTCTCATAAGATAGCCATCCTTGATGTAATATTGTTCCCAAGATGTATGCGTCAAACATTTAGCATAAGGAGTTGCAAAAGATGGATCATTAGCATACAAGTATTTTATGTGCTCAAAGCCAGTAACATTCAACTCAAGTTTAGTGACAAGCGTACATATGCGTGAAAGCGCATCCGCAACTACATTTTCCTTACCCTTAATGTATTTGATCACATAGGGGAAAGATTCTATAAATTCACTCCATTTGGCATGACGCTTGTTCAACTTAGTTTGGCCTTTTAAGTATTTAAGCGTTTCATGATCGGTATGGATGACAAACTCATGAGGTCTAAGATAATGTTCCCAAACATGTAGTACACGCACTAAAGCATACAATTCTTTGTCATATATGGGATAGTTAAGTTGAGCACCGGAGAGTTTTTCACTAAAATATGCAATGGCTCGTTTTTCTTGCATCAAAACTCCGCCAATTCCGGTACCACTTGCATCACAATGAACCTCAAAAGTTTTGTCAAAATTGGGCAAAGCAAGAAGCGGAGCATGAGTAAGCAAAGACTTGAGCTCATCAAAAGCGGTGGATTGCAAAGATCCCCAAACAAATGGAGCATTCTTCTTACTCAAAGCATGCAGAGGAGCGGCAATTGTGCTAAAATCTTTCACAAAGCGACGATAAAAACCCGCAAGACTAAGAAAACTACGCATTTGTTGCAAATTGGTGGGTTGGGGCCAAGTTTTAATTGCTTCAATTTTAGTTTCATCAACATGGACACCCCTGGAAGAGACAACGAAACCCAAGAAAATTACTTTGTCAACACCAAATGTGCACTTTTTCATGTTGGCATAAAGACTTTCCTTGCGAAGTGTTTGCAAAACGAGCTTAACATGATCAAGATGCTCTTTCATGGTTTTGCTAAACACAAGAATATCATCAAAGTGAACCACAACAAAGACTCCAATGTAAGGGCGAAGTACATGATGCATGAGACGCACAAAAGTACCAGGAGCCTCCGATAAACCCATAGGCATGACTAACCATTCATATAATCCAAATTTTGTTTTGAAAGCAGTTTTCCATTCATCACCCTCTTGAATGCGTATTTGGTAATAGCCACTTTTAAGATCAATTTTTGAGAAAAAGTTGGCTCCATTAAGTTCATCAAGCATATCATCTAAGCGAGGAATGGGATGCCTATTGATGGAGTCATGTACCTAGGATAGGGTCATAGACCTGATCTAAGTACCCTACCCAAGGACACCCTTAGAAGAGACTACCTTCCAGTCGACCAAGGAGTACTTCACTCGACAGACTCGAAGGACTCAACCATGAAGACGCACTCGACCACCAGAAGGTCAAGGAGCACTCTGTACCGTAACAGTCTGTAATTAAGTAGACTTTATAGTATTTAGGACAGTTTATGTGAGGCGTTACCAGTAACGCCTAGACTTTATGTACTTTAAACCCCGCATTACTGAGGGCCGGAGGAGTCTGGCAGGCACTATATAAGCCACCCCCCTCCTCAGTGTAAAGGGTTCGCACCCCCTGTAATCCATACACACATAATCCACTCGACCGCCTCCGGGCTCCGAGACGTAGGGTTGTTGCTTCCTCCGAGAAGGGCCTGAACTCGTACATCTCTTGTGCGTACAACTGCTCCATAGCTAGGACCTTGCCTCTCCATACCTACCCCCACTCTACTGTCAGACTTAGAACCACGACAGTTGGCGCCCACCGTGGGGCTGGTGTCTTAGCGATTTTTGGAGAAGTTGCGATTCTTCCGACTATTTTCATCATGGTTGTTGGTGGAGTTTTGGTCGAGGGTCGCGAGATCCATCTCGGCGCTCTCACCTTCATCGCCGACGACTCTGCTTGGCTCCAGGAGGCTCCACTCGATGTTGATGCGCTCCCCGTCCGCGGTGCGACGCATTTTCGCGCATGTGTCCGCCGCGTTCTGCTGCGGCAACCATCGACTCCATATCGGTCGACTCCCCTATCGATCACCCTCTCGGTTTCCCGCTAGCGCAAGCGCTCTGGTCGGTCGAGACTCCAGCGGTGGGTGAGGCACGCGGTGGCACGCCAGACGGCCACCACCCAAGTTGCGGCAATCGAGCCCGACGAATCTCTCTATGGCATGTTCGATCTGTCGACTGGCTCTGTAGAGACTGCATCCGAGTGTGATAGCAGTGATCCAGCGGCGGAGGTCTTGATGGTCAACGGGCCTCGCAGCCCTCCCGGTTTCCCTCGTGAGGACGGGGTAGACGGTGGAGGCGACCCCGCTCAAGCCCATGAAGAGTACCAACCCGGGCCACTTAATTCCCTTCAGAGGGAAGACCTTTGCCGCAGGAACATGGATGCCCTGCATACTCCCATCGCGGGAGAAACCCCCAAGGCTCGCGCCTTGGAGGAGGCACGTTTGGCCAACTTGGCTGAATGCGCTCGTCTGGAGAACCTTCAGCGGGCATTCGACGGCCTTGTGCAACGAAGTTTCAGCATGTCGGCGTGAACTCTTCCGCCGACTTAGGTATATCGAACCCCGATTCAGAATTTAGCAGCTGCAACCCGTATAGCAGAGTCCATCCAGCCCTCTTAGTCGGAAGTGGCGGAGGCTTGATGCAGATCGAGATTTGCTCCGGGTAGCAGGAGATCGAATCGGCCGTGTCGCGATCCGCAATGTAATTCTGATCGATCCATCGCTGTGAATACGGTTCAGTCGGCTCACAGTCCCAGATCGCCTCTGCGGCGTGAAGGACGCGAGAATCGGCGAGACCAGTACAGCGACCGACATGATCGTGATGACAGGCGTCGAGTGCCCACTCACCCCCCCTCCCCCGAGGGATGGGTCTTACGCTCCTCGGCAGCAGGATGACAGGCGTCAACACAGTGTGGGGCGAAGAGTTCCAGTTGACCCCCGGGAACCAGGCTTCAACGCGCGGTCCATCATCGTGCAAGGCTTGGTCGACCGAAGCAGAGCCCATCGGGGCGGGCCCGATAGAGATCGCCCTGGCGATCGAGTGCATGTTTCGGTCCGAATGTTTCAGCGAGGGCTATCGAGTCGCGGTGATTCCCCCAACTTCAGGTTGGCCTTTGGAGTAAGCAAGTTCTTTGGTGAGTCTAAGCACGAAACCTGGCTTGAGGACTACCGAGTGGCGGTTCAGATTGGTGGCGGGAATGACGAGGTGGCCATGAAGCATTTGCCCCTCATGTTGGAAGGTTCTGCCAGAGCATGGTTGAATCAGTTACCTCCTAGCAACATTTACACTTGGGAAGATCTGTCCCGAGTGTTCGTCAGAACATTTGAAGGGACTTGCAAGCGACCAGCTAGATTGACAGAGCTGCAAGTCTGTGTGCAGAAGACGAATGAGACTCTCAGAGAGTATATTCAGAGATGGATCACTTTGCATCATACCGTGGAGAATGTGTCTGATCATCAGGTAGTCTGCGCCTTCAAGGATGGTGTTAAGAACAGAGAATTGAGTTTGAAGTTTGGTCGAATCGGAGACATGACCCTGAGTCGGATGATGGAGATTGCTACCAAGTATGCCAACGGCGAAGAGGAAGACCGACTCCGAAGCGGCAAGTACAAGCCGAGTCAGTCGGAGAAGGGAAACACCAGTCGGAAGCAGAAGCGGAAGGCCGAACCAGCAGCTCCTGGAGAGGCTCTGGCCGTGACTCAGGGCAAGTTCAAAGGGAAACCCAAAGGATCCTAGAACCCTAAGAAGGTGAAGGATAAAGAAGGAAATGACGTGATGGATATGCCGTGTCACATCCACACGAAGAAAGATGAAGAGGGTAATATCATCTACCCGAAGCATACCACTCGCTAGTGTCGACTCCTGATCCAGCAGTTCCAAGGAAAACAGTCCAAGGACAAGGAAAAGAGTCAGACAAGGCCGAAGACAAGGAAGACAGTGAGGGAGGATATCCACATGTCAACTCCACTCTGATGATTTTCGCGGATGTGGAAAGCAAGAGCCGACTGAAGGTCATTAACCGTGAGGTGAACATGGTTGCCCCGGCGAAACCAAGTTATCTGAGATGGTCCCAAACGCCCATCACATTCGACCAGTCTGATCACCCGACTCATATTGCCACCCCTTGGAGGCAAGCTTTGGTGGTCGACCCGGTTGTCGAAGGCACTCGGCCGACGAAGGTGCTGATGGACGGTGGTAGCGGACTGAACTTATTGTATGCGGACACGCTGAAGGGAATGGGCATTCGATGTCGGTGAGCACCGATAACATGAGCTTTCATGGAGTTATACCAGGAAAGAAAGCCGAGTCACTCGGTCAAATAGCTCTGGACGTGGTGTTTGGTGATTCAAAGCATTTTCGCAAGGAGAAGCTGACATTTGAGGTCGTGGATTTTCAGAGCGCATACCACGCTATTTTGGGGAGACCAGCTTACGCACGGTTCATGGCTCGACCATGTTACGTCTACCTCAAACTGAAGATGCTCGGCCCCAAAGGAGTGATCACTATCACTGGTGATCGGAAAAAGGCAGAAGAGTGTTTCCAGAAAGGCTCAAAGATTGCCGATTCCCAGGTGACAGCGGTCGAGTTTGAAGAATATAAGCAAAATGCAGATCCGAGTGATTTGCTGCGAGCCAAGAAGCCTACCACAGAATCAGCATTTCAGTCGTCCGGTGAGACGAAGCCCGTCCCCATTCACCCGACCGACCCCAATGCAGCTCCGACCCACATCTCCACAACACTCGACCCGAAAATAGGAAGAAGCGCTCATCCAGTTCCTCCGTGAGAACTGGGACATTTTTGCATGGAAGCCAGCAGACATGCCAGGTGTTCCCAGGGGACTGGCTAAGCATCGTCTTAGAGTCGACTCAGCAGCAAAACCAGTTAAAGAGCATCTTCGGCGGTCCGCCGTCCAGAAGAGAAAAGCTATTGGTGAGGAAGTGGCTCGACTGTTGGCAGCAGGATTTATCCGAGAGATATACCACTCCGAGTGGCTCGCTAATGTCGTCATGGTTCCTAAGAAGGACAACTCACTCCGAATGTGCATTGATTTCAAGCACATCAATCGGGCCTGCCCGAAAGATCATTTCCCTCTCCCTCGCATTGATCAAATTGTTGACTCGACCGCGGGATGCGAGAGATGTCTTTTCTAGACGCCTATTCCGGGTACCATCAGATCCGTCTGTACGGACCCGATGAGATAAAAACAGCTTTCATCACTCCATTCGGGTGCTTCTGCTATATCACCATGCCATTCGGCCTCAAGAATGCCGGAACCACGATATCATCCATATACGCTTCCACATTCCGATTGATTTGAGTGAGCAAACACTTCTGAATGTTCCGACCTGCTCACTGACCTCGCCGAAACATTTGCCAACCTCAGAAGGTATGATATCAAGCTCAATCCATCAAAGTGCACATTCCGAGTTCCCGGTGGCAAGTTACTCGGTTTTCGTTTCGAGCGAGGATCGGCGCCAATCCGAGAAGATCGGCACTATACTCGAATGAAAGCATACATGCGAGTGCATGATGTCGAAGCTTCTTGGATGCTTGGCGCATTAAGTCGATTCATCTCACGACTCGGCGAAAAGGCATTGCCTCTTTACCGACTGATGAAGAAGGCAGACAAGTTCGAGTGGACTCCAGAAGCTGATGCAGCGTTTGCCGAGCTTAAAGCTCTGCTCTCCACCCAGCGGGTGCTTGCTGCTCCAATCAGCAAAGAGCCTCTGTTGCTTTATATTGCAGCCATAGGACAAGTCGTCAGTACAGTACTTACGGTCGAGCGGGAAGAAGAAGGGAAAGCCTTCAAAGTTCAGCGCCCAGTGATAGAGGCAAAGGTGTCCTGTCTTTCGATGAGATGATGGATATCGCTTTGGTGGAAGTCGACTTTGACGATCCGACTACGGACGTGCGAGGACGTCGCGCCTTAGCAATCGCTAAACCAACTCCGTGAGGTTATTGACCACGCCGGAGCACGATCAACCTGACCACGAGGGTCTGTTTCCTGCGAGCAAATGAAGAACAAGCAAGAAACTGAGATTGCAATCTGGATATTGCGAATATAAGATGAAAGCTTTATTGATCAAGGTGGGGTTCTGTGACGCCTTTTTCTGGTCGTTGAACACAAACAAAGTACGCGAAGTTGCAGCTATGGCGAACTTTTAATCTAAACAAAACCCGAAGTCTAAACGACACCCTAAGGGCTGTATATATGGGGAAAAAGGAGGGAATTTCGTGGCCCTTGAGGGTGGGGTCCGAAACCAACCCTAACTCTTGTTTCCCCACACATACGGACTCTAAAAATAGCCTATACTTAAGTATTTCGAAATTACATGGGCCTGGCCCAATAATAAGGTGACGCAGCACCTAGAATAGCCTATGGACGAATATTATGAAGTGGCATGTTGTATATTTCGTCCAAGGCTTCATGCACTCCTTATGGTGGCTTCAAAGTCCTGAAATCATCACTTGTGATAGAGGTGGGGTGTCCCGATCTTTCGATGAGATGATAACTATCGATTTGGTGAAGATGACTTTGACGATCCGACTACAAACATGCACGACGTTGCGCCTTAGCAATCGCTAAACCAACTCCGACGGGTTATTGACCACGCCGGAGCACAATCAACCTGACCATGAAGGTCTATTCCTGCAAGCAATCGAAGAACAAGCAAGAATATGATAAAAGCAATCTGAATATTGCGAGTATATATGAAGTATTGATAAAGGTGGGGATCCGTAAGCGGTCTTGGTCTGGTCGTTGGACACAAACGAAGTACACGAAGTTGCAATGGCTAACTTTTAACTAAACAAATCTCCAGAGAAAAGCTACTAGATGGATCTACTTATATAGGAGCAAGGGGTGACGGCCAAGGAGGTGGGAGGACGTCCCAAGGCAGCCTAAAACTAACCCTAGGTCGTACAAGGCCAATGGGCCCAAGTGGAGGTGACGTAACACCTTTGGACTTGTAGTTTGACTCGGATTCTGGTGCAGCGTCAGATTGTTTCGTCCATAACTCAATGCTCCGGACGGATTTTAAGGTGATTCGAATTGTGCTGGAAAGAGCATGAAATCTACTTTCCAACAAAAAAAGAATCACCCAATTTGGAGTCCGTATGAAAAAGTTGTTGGCGTTTTGATTCAGGTATGTCTGTGCAGTCCAAATCTGAATCCAGAACGTGAGAGACTTGGACTCTATCTTCTCTTGGCCCAAAAGTGACGTGAGAAGACTTTTTGAACAGCACCTAAACTTCTCCTTTTCCCTTATCTTCATATGTGGATTGTACAAATGTCCCATACACCTGCAATTAGACAAAACACAAAAGTGTGTGAAGTATTTTTGTTTTGGATAACATAAATAGATTATTGAATAGTTTGCTCTAGAAATCACCTGACAAATATGCATGTATGCAATATTTTTGGTCATATCAAAGGTAGTCATGTCCTCATCATCCTCCCCTTCTTGAAAATAAAGCCGTCCTCGGCGTTGCTTAATCTGAAATGTGGCTAACAAAAGAGACAAGGTGTACATGTTGTATATGTATATGTCATCCATTTTTACTTCCCTCGATTTTTGCGTATATGACACATGAATAGATGAGTAACTTGCATAGTTCATAAAATATAATGCCAAAAAATTAGCACAAGAAGTAGAAGGCATGAAAATATTGCAACTCAGTTTGCACATATAAGTGAAGCTCTTATTCAATTCAAAAGATTGACAATGTTCATCATTAAACCATCCCAACGTTGGTGAATAAACCTTACTTGCATCAAATTTACATCCTACAACATGCTTAGATAAGCAAACATGCAATGAGTCATTCGACACAGAATCATCACCAAGATTAGAGGTCATATCAAAATGATTAAACATTGATTCTTTTGCATCAACAGTTAATTCAATGGGTGCTCTCGAAATTGTTGGTATTTCAGTTGTTTGATCACATGGCAAAGTCAAATTATCAACATAATCCTCTAAAATAGGTGGTGTGATCAAAGTAGTGGGTAGCTCAACACATGATGTATTCAAGTTAACTAGGCATGCATCATTCTCATGTAAAAGTGAAAAATCTGTACCTATGTCATTACCTCTTATAGTCAACTCAGATGATGCAGGCACTCTCGATGGTGATGTGTCACATGGTGGAGATGATGTAGTCCTCGCAACAATGGATGTGGTTGTCATAGTACGCCTAGTAGTTGAATAAACATCTATATCAACAGTTGGAATGTGCACAGTGCGCTTGTTCTCCTTGTGGGCAACACGTCTTTTTATTTCCTGTTCAGCTTTGCAAGCAAGACGAAACAAATGGTCCATAGGGTAATACTCTTCATGAATTAGTATCTCCTGAATATTATGGTTTAATCCTCCCCAAAATCTATCCATAAAATCTTCTTCACTTTCTTCTAAAAATGAGTGCAACAAGGTAGTTTGTAAATCATCATAATATTTTGTTACGGTGTCACTACCTTGTTTTAAATGTTCCAGTTTTTTAATCATGCCACGAGTATAATAAACATCGACGAATCTATCTCTCATGACATGTTTTAAATCATCCCAAGTATTAGGTACATAATCAGGGTGTAACCGACAATATTCACTCCACCAAACTAGAGCATAACCAGTGAAAGAACCAACCGCAACCGTAACTTTTTTACTTTCATCAAAAATATGGGAAGCAAATATATTATTTATGTCTAACTCCCATTCAATATATAAAGCAGGTCTAAAACGTCCATTAAATGGTGGTATAGAAACATGAACCTGATCATGTGCATTTGGATGTTTGTGCACCTCTCGTGACGGTTGTGGTATTTGCATAGGTGGTGGCACGTCTCCCGCGATCGACAAAGCCCATGAATTGACTCTGGATCCTGTCATGATTAGTAGAACAAGAAACAAAATCCAAAAATAATGTTCCTATAACTACTAGGATGTGGTGGTAAAAGCGCTCACGATAAAGCAAATATCAATGTTTTACAAGTTCTTACCATGCAGGCGGTGATCGGCAACCAGCGGTGTCAAGTAACTCGAATATTGAGTAAAGCGATTGCTAGGGGACGTTCAGATATACGGTGTAGAAATATGTGGAGCTGGGTTGGCTATATATGGTAGCAAAAATATAGCAATAATCAATTCAAAGATGCAATGTTGAATAAACGCTCAACGACGGTACTGTGCTGGTCCTAGGCTAGACCGGACTAGAGACGCGAGCCTAGAACACTAATGAGGTCACGGCGTAGCACAACTAGCATCAATGAAGGATACTAAGTAGCTCTTTACAGCAAGATATAAGTGAAGATCACAACGGTAGTGAAGATAATGATGGAAAACAACTACCAAGCAGGACATACAACAACTCTCTCTCCAATTTTCCTCTTGAAAAGTTTGAGCCAATTTTCTGATAAATTCTAGCAAAGAATGCTACTAACTCAAGCTTTCCAATGCAAAAAGAATCACTCAATTCCGAGTTGATATGAGGAGTCAAAGAATTCTAAAACTGGCCTGAAAAATTGGAACAAGCTGTGTTCACGAACTTTGGAGGGCAAAAAGACCTATTTAGAAGCCGATTTTGAGGTGTCAAATGTTGAACTAGCTTCTGCAACTATTTACATGCGGCTCGTCGCTAGCTTCAATTTGAGTACTCACGGAGCCAAAACGGACTTTGTATGAGGAAGATACACCTGTTTTACTGAACAGTGCGCAAAACAGATTCTAATCCGAATTCAGGTACGAGATTGATTCTAGATAGATCCGATTTTTTTTCTCTCTTTTTTTCCTCACGCTTTTTTTTCTTTTTCTTCTCTCTCTTTTTTTTTTTTTTTCTTTCCTTTTTTTCTTTTTTTCTATCTTTTTTTTTCTCCCTCTTTCCAAGACAAACTAGATAAGATGCAGATTGGATCAGGCGAAGATGTGAATGACCTCAACTATGATTATGACAATGAACAACGCGTAGCACGTGGTGCAAATTGATGGATGGGATGGTGGACAGCGGAAGGGATAATGATGCAGCGGCGGCGTGACTAATGTGAACAGAACTCGAAATTCTAAAAGAACTAGACACTAAGACCAGCAACTGACACGACGATGCAACCGATAATTCAACTATGCAAGCAATGAATAGAAAATTGCAAAGGCTCAGACTGGCTTGGATAAAGGATAAACAGATCTAACTTTTTTATGGCTTTTTCATGGACTGTAGGTATGAATGACAGATGCGATCTAAACTATGAAAAACTGTAAAATCTCACCGAGCAACCTGAAAACTGATACCGCTCTGATACCACTTGATAGAGGTGGGGTGTCCCGATCTTTCGATGAGATGATAACTATCGATTTGGTGAAGATGACTTTGACGATCCGACTACAAACGTGCACGACGTTGCGCCTTAGCAATCGCTAAACCAACTCCGACAGGTTATTGACCACGCCGGAGCACAATCAACCTGACCACGAAGGTCTATTCCTGCAAGCAATCGAAGAACAAGCAAGAATATGATAAAAGCAATCTGAATATTGCGAGTATATATGAAGTATTGATAAAGGTGGGGATCCGTAAGCGGTCTTGGTCTGGTCGTTGGACACAAACGAAGTACACGAAGTTGCAATGGCTAACTTTTAACTAAACAAATCCCCAGAGAAAAGCTACTAGATGGATCTACTTATATAGGAGCAAGGGGTGACGGCCAAGGAGGTGGGAGGACGTCCCAAGGCAGACTAAAACTAACCCTAGGTCATACAAGGCCAATGGGCCCAAGTGGAGGTGACGTAACACCTTTGGACTTGTAGTTTGACTCGGATTCTGGTGCAGCGTCAGATTGTTTCGTCCATAACTCAACGCTCCGGATGGATTTTAAGGTGATTCCAATTGTGCTGGAAAGAGCATGAAATCTACTTTCCAACAAAAAAAGAATCACCCAATTTGGAGTCCGTATGAAAAAGTTGTTGGCGTTTTGATTCAGGTATGTCTGTGCAGTCCGAATCTGAATTCAGAACGTGAGAGACTTGGACTCTATCTTCTCTTGGCCCAAAAGTGACGTGAGAAGACTTTTTGAACAGCACCTAAACTTCTCCTTTTCCCTTATCTTCATATGTGGATTGTACAAATGTCCCATACACCTGCAATTAGACAAAACACAAAAGTGTGTGAAGTATTTTTGTTTTGGATAACATAAATAGATTATTGAATAGTTTGCTCTAGAAATCACCTGACAAATATGCATGTATGCAATATTTTTGGTCATATCAAAGGTAGTCATGTCCTCATCAACTTGTAACTCCGTTCTTGATCCCCTTGCGCATGCCATCAACTCCATGCGTGTTCTTGCTCCAATGTTCATCCTTCTCCAAGCTAGGCCCTTCATTTGTAAGCAAAACAAATGTATTCAATTTAGGCAGCATCATATTCTCATGAACATTAGAATCATTACCAAGAAACGAAAGTACCTGGTAATTTAATTGGCGTGCACGAGCTCTAGCAATTGGTCCCGTATATGTAACAGTAGGGGCTGTGGGTGTAACAATGGTATTGATGTCCTCATCACCCAGTGTATTATCTGTCTGAAGTTTTGACTCCATCCAAGCAGAGATACCCTCATTATCAGAAGCTTGTGTATGGGCTATACATGACAAAGAAGAAGGTTGCTCATTATTTCTCTGATCATTCTATCACAGTCGTCGGCGACGCTCCACTTTCAGAGATTTTGCACAACAGAGATGCAACTGGTCGAGTGGCGAAATGGGCGATTGAACTTCTTCCCCTTGATATCAAGTTTGAGGCAAAGAAAGCCATTAAGTCCCAGGCAATAGCAGATTTTCTCGCCGAGTGGATTGAACAGCAGCAGCCGACTGAAGTTCACTCGTAGCATTGGACCATGTTCTTTGATGGCTCCAAGGTGTTGAATGGTTCCGGTGCTGGGGTTGTCCTGGTTTCCCCCAGAGGAGATAAGCTCAGATATGTGCTCCAGATTCACTTTGATTCCTCCAACAATGAGGCAGAGTATGAGGCCCTCTTGTACGGGTTGTGCATGGCCATTTCACTCGGCGTCCCTCGCCTTATGGTCTACGGCGACTCAGATTTAGTGGTCAACCAAGTGATGAAGGAGTGGGACGTGAGAAGCCCAGTGATGTAGGGTGGAACCCTAATTCGTCGATCTTTCACGTTTGGAGTGGGATCCCTCGATGAACACGATGAACACGGGGAAGAACGGGGAGAAATCACAAGGGGAAACACTCAAGAACAAGTCCAATCACACATCCACTAGACAATCAAACACACAAGATCACAAGGTACATGAACAATCAAAGGGAAAGATACAAGGTAAGGTTCATCTCCAAGAGGAGGTCTTGATGATATCCTAGATGGATCTCCCCTAAAGAGGGGTCTTGTATCCGCAGGGGGGATCTTCTCCTAGACGGAGGTCTTGTATCCGCAAGGGGATCTTCTCCTTGATGAGGACATGACTACCTTGGATAAGACCAAAAATATTGCATACATGCATATTTGTCAGGTGATTTCTAGTGCAAACTATTCAATAATATATTTATGTTATCCAGAACAAAAATACTTCACAAACTTTTGTGTTTTGTCTAATTGCAGGTGTGTGGGACATTTGTACAATCCACATATGAAGATAAGGGAAAAGGAGAAGTTTAGGTGCTGTTCAAAAAGTCTTCTCACGTCACTTTTGGGCCAAGAGAAGATTGAGTCCAAGTCTCCCACGTTCTGGATTCAGATTCGGACTGCACAGACATACCTGACTCAAAACGTCAACAACTTTTTCATACGGACTCCGAATTGGGTGATTCTTTTTTTGTTGGAAAGTAGATTTCATGCTCTTTCCAGCACAATTGGAATCACCTTAAAAGCCGTCCGGAGCGTTGAGTTGTGGACGAAACAATCGAGGACATCAATACCATTGTTACATCCACAGCCCCTACTGTTACATATACGGGACCAATTACTAGAGCTCGCGCACGTCAATTAAATTACCAGGTACTTTCGTTTCTTGGTAATGATTCTAATGTTCATGAGAATATGATGCTGCCTAAATTGGATACATTTGTTTTGCTTACAAATGAAGGGCCTAGCTTGGAGAAGGGTGAACATTGGAGCAAGAACACGCATGGAGTTGATGGCATGCGCAAGGGGATCAAGAACGGAGTTACAAGTGATGATTTCAGGACTTTGAAGCCACCATAAGGAGTGCATGAAGCCTTGGACGAAATATACAAGATGCCACTTCATAATATTCGTCCATAGGCTATTCTAGGTGCTGCGTCACCTTATTATTGGGCCAGGCCCATGTAATTTCGAAATACATTAGTGTAGGCTATTTTTAGAGTCCGTATGTGTGGGAAAACAAGAGATAGGGTTAGTTTCGGACCCCTCCACCAAGGGCCACGAAATTCACCCCCTCTTCCTCCATATATACAGCCCTTAGGGCACCGTTTAGACTTGGGTTTTGTTTAGATCAAAAGTTCGCCATAGCTACAACTTCGCGTACTTCGTTTGTGTTCAACGACTGGACAAAGCGCCACAGAACCCCACCTTGATCAATAAAGCTTTCATCTTATATTCGCAATATCCAGATTGCAATCTCAGTTTCTTGCTTGTTCTTTGTTTGCTCGCAGGAAATAGACCCTCGTGGTCAGGTTGATCGTGCTCCGGCGTGGTCAATAACCCCTCGGAGTTGGTTTAGCGATTGCTAAGGCGCGACGTCCTCGCACGCTCGTAGTCGGATCGTCAAAGTCGACTTCCACCAAAGCGAAATCCACCATCTCATCGAAAGACGGGACACCTTTGCCTCTATCACTCCTAGATGGAGGTCTTGGCCTCCAATGGAGTAGTGGTCTCTCTCTCTCAAGAGTAGAGATAGGTAGGAGCAAAGCTCACCTAAGAATGAGCTATCACTTTGCTCACCCTAACTAGGAGGAGGGGGAGGAGTATATAGAGTCTCAGCCACGAAGGGGTGAGTGGGGAAAGGATACATGGGCTTTGGGCCCGATTCTGCGCGTAGGCAGGCGAGGCCCGGATGATCCGGATGGGGGTCCGGATGATCCGGCCGTCGTCCGGATGATCCGGGAGGTGACCCGGATGATCCGGCTTGAGGAGGACCCTTCTGTTGTCATCGGACGATTTGTCCGGATGATCCGGGGGTGCACCCGGATGATCCGGCCGAGCCCGGATGATCTGGACGGCGGTCCGGACGTCCGGCCTGGCTCCTGCAGCCGCTCCGTCTTCTTCTCCTTTCTTCCGTCTTCTCTTCCACGCTTCCCTCGCGGATGGTGTAGTCGTTCCTTGGCACTTGCACTCCTCCTTGACATCCGTGAAGGTTCGACAATACCTATGCATGCACACGTAAGGAGTGTCAAGTAGTATACCATCCTCGAGAGTGTCAAGTGAGCACATGTAAAGGAGAAGATTCACCTTTGAGTATGTGAAGCAGATGTGGCACGTGTCACTTGCCAAACGAACTCTTGACATGGTGATGTCCATAGGATGCTCCGCATCATCCCCTCCGCCTTGGGAAAGATCCGACCTCGAATCGAAATCCAAATCACCATGGGAAAGAGATGATGTCGTCGTGTAGAAGTGGACGATCACCAAGCATTCGTCATCTTGTAGTTCCAAATGGGCACTCTCCAATGTCGCACCGTCTTGTAATTCCTTCAAAAGTAGCAAAGATAACAAGCACTTGGAAAAACAAATGTGGTTGTCGTAAGAGCAAAACCAAGCATTCAAGAGGTGATTCACCCAATAAGTGTTGTCATCAAGCATAGCATATGGTTTGACAAAGAAGTGTGGCATGGCATTTGAGCATATAAATTGAGCACAATCAAGTACATCATGGGAACAAGCATGCAAATGGGAGGTGAAGATGCAAATATATGTGATAAGTGAACAAGCATCTACCTCAAGGTCATAGCAAGCATGCCTCAAGGTCATAGCAAGCATGCATAAAGAGCTCAATGAACGGTCTATGGTAGGCATAAGAGTCATTCACAACACCAAATATAGTGAAATGTCTAAACACATGGGGCAAGTGCAAGGCAATCCAAGCATAACGTGCATAGGGTGTAGTGAAGATATTGTGGCACTCAACACAATGGAAAGAGCAATTGTTTGTCATGTGTGAGGCAATCAAGTCAAACATTTGACAAGCAAAGGGACATGGCATATGTGAAGAAATGATATTGGTGCAACCAACCATATGATAGTAGCAAGTAGTCCAAAAATTGGGTGCAACACACAAGGTATATATGTCATTAAGCATGGGAATGTGGCAATCATGGTAGAAAGCAATATCTCTAACATGCGTGCAAATGGTGCAAGCAACACATGAAGTATGATCCACAATATCCAAGCTCAAGAAGGATGTCACCGTGAAAGTGTGTCCTTGTGCATTCTTCACAATGCCGAAGTGGAAGCAAATACGGTGTAGAAGCGAGTCGTGGTAGAATGTATGAGGCTCGCTCTCAAGAGCTCGAATGGTCAACTCACGTGAAGTGGAAGTCGACACCAAGTCCAAGTATCCTACACATGCACAAAACAAAACAAAGTACGTATGCACATGGTAGACAAACACATCATCCATCATGATGGTTCTCTTCTCTTGCACATAACCATTAGAAACACAAGTGCATGAGTAATATGATGCAACAATGGCAATATTCATGGCACTATGTATATGGTGCAAAGGAGTAAGACAAGCATGCTTCATAAGTAATATGTCAAAATCTCCAAACATGTGTGAGAATGCTATGTGGGAAATCTCATGAGCAAGAAGAGAATCATTGTTGCACTCAATACATGGCACATCTAGCATGAGAGAGGCAACACATGGAGATATATGACAAGAAGCAATATGAATCATGTGCAAAGCATATAGATGGTTGTCATCAACCGCATGGGATGAGCAAGTATGACACAAGATACAATGATCAAGATATATCATGTGAGAGGCATGATCATATATATCATCAACCCAAGAAAGCAAGTAGTGGAACATGGGTGATGCAACATAGCAAGGAATCATAGCAATCATGTCCTTGGTGCAAATAGTGGGCATGAATAATTCACATGTCATAGCACAATCATGAAAGCAAGATATGAGGACAATAGCATGGGGCACATGATAAACATGGCAATAGCAACAAGGATCTCTACCAAGCATGCAAATACACATAGAAGTAGCATAATGATGAAACATGGGTAGATGCAAGCAAGGGTCACAATTGCATGGCAAAGGCATCGAAGCAAGCATAGCATGCAAAGTGAACACGGTAAAATGAGCATAATGTGAGAAGTGGTAAATGGCCCATAGCCGTGTGAGAGCCAAGTAGAGGAGTTGCGCGTAGTCCTTGCGCGAAGGGAACGGTGGTAAGGATAGTCCACGGGATCCCAAATCGTCATTGCTCTCAAGAGATCGTTTTGTCAACTCGTGGGATTGCGAGGTTGACAAGTAGTCATGGGTACCTACACAAAAGAGACACAAACCAAAGAAATTGTGCGCGTGGTAAATGTACACATCATCCATCATGATGTGTATGTGCACTTGTGAGTTAGCACAAGATAAGCAATGCTCAAAGAAATTTGAGGCATGGTATATGAACATGTCATCCATCATGAAAGAATAGTTGTTATGTATGACACGATGGGGACACAAATTGAGCAAACAAGTATATGGCACATCAAAAGCATGTTTATTCATGGGTAGCATATGGTGCACACAAGTATTGGGATCATGCAATGGATGGGATGGATCAAAATCTCCTAAGATGCATGAGGAAACTATGGGGGTCTCCTCATGAGCAATATCGGAAACATCATATGGAGAAAATGGACAACATCCAAAACAATGCATAGCCGAAGCTAGGTGGTCATGGCATGACATATGAGATAAATGATGCAAAGGGAGCATATCAATATCATCACAAGAGAAACAAATGCCAATAACCATGGGCTTGTCATCTATGCCATATGTGCAAATTGGGTTTATTTTAATGGCATATGCATAGTCACTATGAAGAGATTGCAAATAAGACATATGGTTGATCTCATGCATACCATATGACAAGTCAAGCGGATTATCAAACATGATGTGACCTAAAGAATTGTCACAAGAAATCCTATGTAACATGGCATCACAACTAATAGACTCCACAATAGAATCATCATACTCATCATAAATGGGCAAATCATCGTATGGGGAGATCATACTAGCATGAAGCATGGCAATAGGTGGATCAACATCATGCAAGCAATCAATGTCAAGAATGTCCACTAGTGGGACTAGAGCATCACCTTCACCTATGTTACCTTTGTCATTCCACTCAAGTGGTGTAGGTGAGGTGGGAAAGACCAAATGGTGGTCATCATCATCATCATCTTGATGGAACCATGTGGGCGGTGCATCATATTCCACCATGGCCATCGTCTTGTCCAAAGGGAGGACGAAGTCGTCGAGGATCGGCGCGTCATCATCAATGGGACCTAGCACCAAACGAGAAGACATAATAGAGGTAGAGGTCAAGTTGTTAGGAATGCAAATGGCCTCACGAGACCTATCAACTATCTCACTCTCTCTATGTGGTGGTTCAGTCACTCCCTTAAAATAGGTGCACTCAAACTCACGTATGGTGGAGTCACTCATCTCACTCAAGTGGTGGGGGTTGTGGCTCTCCTCACGTGGGAATTTTGGCAACTCATCATGTATGGGGCTAGTGGTGAAGTCACTCTCACTCTCAATATGGTGGCACAAGTCACTCAAGTCATCATACGTTACTGTGGTCGAAGGGAGAATCCCATGCTCAACCATCTCGTCGTGGTCATCATGGATGAAGGCCGAAGATGGCACATCATCACTCTCGTCGTGGATGAAGGCCGAAGATGGAACATCATCTCTCTCGCCTCCTAAGATGGAAGCATCATCCTTGCTCGCCACCTTGTCGCTAGCCTCCAAAGCTTGGTCCTTGGGAGCATCATCTTGGAGCTTGTCGGGCTTGGACATCTTGGTGGTACTAGCCTCATGCTTGTCGAGAGCTTGGTCGCCATGAAGTTTGCTTGGGGTGGAGAAGCCTTGGCCTTCATGAGTTCTTGTTCGCCTTGAGAGCACCAATGTAGTAGTTGTCGATGGACTTGTAGTTCTTGAGGGCGATGGTCTTGGAGATGTCGTTGTGCAATCCCATCATGAAGTGGAACTTCATCGAAATGGGGTCGCCCACGCTGCTCGTCAGAAGGCAATCATCATCTCCTTGAAGTACTTGTCGATGGACTTGGATCCTTGGGTGGTGTTCTCCAATTGGCGTCGAAGTTGTTCCGTGTATGTTGGAGGCACAAACTCTCGCCGTAAAGCTCTCTTCGTCTTGGGCCAACTCATGTCGTAGTACTCCGAAGGTGTGTGAAGCCACCATGCCAATGCGTAGTCGTGGAAGTTTCTTGTGGCGCACTTCACTTGATCTTCGGGAGGAACTTGATGTAGCTTGAGGTAGTCGTCCATCAAACGCTCCCACTCGAGGTACTCCTCGGGTTCTTGAGTTCCATAGAAAGGAATCGCGTGGTCGATGTCGAGGTCGTAGTAGCTCATGGAAGTCGTGGTCTTGAGCTTGGGGAGCTTCTCTTGCGTGTAGTCTTGAGGTTCTTATTGGCGAAGATGTCGTATGTCCGTAGGCGAAGATGCCTTGAAGTCGCTTGGCGAAGATGCCAAGGGAGATGGTGAAGTCGTTGAGCGGTTGTTGGTGTAGAGCTCTTGACCTTCACGTTCTTGTTGGTGATGGTGTCGATGCTGATGTGATCTTGCCGGAGATGGTAGCACGGAAGTCTTTGCACTTGAGCGTCTTCTCGAAGATGAGGAAGACCATTTGCGGTTCTTGATGAGGGCCTTGATCTCCTCCATGCGCTTGTCCATCTTGGCGTCGGAGTTGTTGTTCATGGCATCGAACTCGTCGTTGTTGTTGTAGACCGAAGGTGAAATGCCTTGCCTATGCATCACAAGACTCGAGTAGAGGTGAGTAGGAAATGAGATAAACAATACCAAGTTACCTTTTCCCAAAGTTGAGGATGTATCTTGTTTCACTCAATGTGAGATGAAAGAATAGTGAAATTGGTACCGGACTTGTTCACTCACACCTATCAAGTAAAGCTTATGGTAGAGCTCGGTGAGGATAGTGGCACAAAAATTTAATGCAAAATGTTAGCAAGAGTCAATAATGTTGAAAAAGATTCACAAATTCGCAAGTGAAATAAGTAGACCAATAGCAATGAAAGGTACACGGAAACACACACACGAATAGATAAATGGGGTCGTGCAACCAAGGAATGAGCACAAAATGTGGAATCCACGGAAAACGCTCGTGTTGCACAACTCAAGAGAGACGCTAGCACGATTGCTCAATAGGCGGATACGACACTTGTGCACAACCTATAAGATGCAAAATGGATATTCTTTCTATCCCAAGTATGCTATGTATGTATGGTTTCCGGTGTTTCTCACAAGCATGATATCATATGATGTAGATTTTGGTATGGCTCTTATGTGCAATGGGGTATGATGCTATGGCACTTGCTCACGAGCTCTTTGATCTCTTTTTGCTTAAAAGCTTTTTCCCCTTTTTTTTCTATGGCCACTTTTGCACAATGCACAAACCAAGATAGCAATTGTGTATATGCGGGAACAAACTTGAGGCACAATGGAAGATATGATACCAATATGATATGGTATGTATGCAATGGAAGGTATGGACCACTAATGTGCACAAGTAACGTTGCGGCAATACTCAAATGGCTAGTCTCGATAGGTAAGTGACGCAAAATGGGCTAGGGGTTAACAATGCAATTGCAACGGAATATACAATGGTGTCGTCGAGGTTACCGTCCTTGGTAATGATGAGAGGCGATGTTGCCGATGTCGACCCGTTCCTAGTTAGCCGAAACACCCAAGGAAACGGAAAAACCGCAAACTTGAAATCCAAAGGCAAATGTCAAATGGTGGTAGCGAAAAAGCGGTGGTGGTTTGCACTCGGCAATGCGGAAGTGGAATGATGGTCTATACACGTGTCGGAGTTGAAGTTGTCGTCCCTAAGTAGCCGAAACACCTTAGGAGACACAAGCCACAACTCAAACAAGCTCAAACAACAATTGGGTTAAGTTTGGGTGGAAATGTATGGTGGGTAAGGTTATGCGGAAGTGGTGGTGGTGGTTGATGAAGAAGCAATTGTCCCTAAGTAGCCGAAACACCTTAGGAGACTCAAATCACTACTCAAGCAACCACATATGCAATGGGGAACAAAATGGGTTAGGTTGCGGAAGTCGGTGGTGGTAATGCGGATGATATGGTGGAAGGCCTAGGCAAACTTGCCAAATTTCAGAAATATGATGGAGTCAAATGATGTTGGTGGTATTTTTGTGGGATAGGGGATGTCAATAGCTTCAAAACGAGCTAAAGAACGTCAAAATCGGAGTTCGGATTAATTAGTTTTGGACAAAACAAGATTTCAGCCGTGTCAGTTTTCAGTGTAACCGGACATCCGGGAGGAGGTCCAGCTCATCCGGGCTATGTCCGGATGATCCGGGAGGACATCCGGATGATCCGGGTTCGTCAGGGCCGGTTCTGTTTTTCGGGTGCGCGATTTATCCGGACGTCCGGGGGGGCGTCCAGCTGATCCGGGTGAGGTCCGGATGATCCGGGAGAATGTCCGGATGATCCGGGCAAGTCAATCCGCTCGGGATTTGCTCGTGGGGATGAATTTTGGGCGGAAATGGATGATTTTCGGGGCAAAATTTGATTGATTTCGTGGATGGAAGGTGGGGAAACTTGGGGAGATGCTAGATCCACTTGAAACCAAGCAAATCCATGGATCAAAATCAACAAAACTTCATCAAACCAAAAAATCACAAAAAATATTGGGGCTATTTTTGGTGGGGATTTTTGGATTTTAGGACGAAATCAAGCAAAAGAAGGCTAGAAAACGGTGGGAGGGGTTTCAAAAACGTGATCAACGTGGCTCATGATACCATATGATGTAGGGTGGAACCCTAATTAAATCGATCTTTCACGTTTGGGTGGGATCCTCAAAGAACACGATGAACACGGGAAGAGCGGGAGAAATCACAAGGGGAAACACTCAAGAACAAGTCCAATCACACATCCACTAGACAATCAAACACACAAGATCACAAGGTACATGAACAATCAAAGGGAAAGATACAAGGTAAGGTTCATCTCCAAGAGGAGGTCTTGATGATATCCTAGATGGATCTTCCCTAAAGAGGGGTCTTGTATCCGCAGGGGGGATCTTCTCCTAGACGGAGGTCTTGTATCCGCAGGGGGATCTTCTCCTAGATGGAGGTCTTAGACTCCAATGGAGTAGTGGTCTCTCTCTCTCAAGAGTAGAGATAGGTAGGAGCAAAGCTCACCTAAGAATGAGCTATCACTTTGCTCACCCTAACTAGGAGGAGGGGGAGGAGTATATATAGTCTTAGCCACGAAGGGGTGAGTGGGGAAAGGATACATGGGCTTTGGGCCCGATTCTGCGCGCAGGCAGGCGAGGCCCGGATGATCCGGATGGGGGTCGGGATGATCCGGCCGTCGTCCGGATGATTCGGGAGGTGACCCGGATGATCCGGCTTCAGGAGGACCATTCTGTTGTCGTCGGACGATTTGTCCGGATGATCCGGGGGGGCACCCGGATGATCCGGCCGAGCCCGGATGATCCGGACGGCGGTCCGGACGTCCGGCCTGGCTCCTGCAGCCGCTCCGTCTGCTTCTCCTTTCTTCCGTCTTCTCTTCCACGCTTCCCTCGCGGATGGTGTAGTCGTTCCTTGGCGCTTGCACTCCTCCTTGACATCCGTGAAGGTCCGACATTACCTATGCATGCACACGTAAGGAGTGTCAAGTAGTATACCATCCTCGAGAGTGTCAAGTGAGCACATGTAAAGGAGAAGATTCACCTTTGAGTATGTGAAGCAGATGTGGCACGTGTCACTTGCCAAACGAACTCTTGACATGGTGATGTCCATAGGATGCTCCGCATCACCCAGCCATGACTGGATACTGCAATGCAGTGAGGAAGCTGGAAAAGAAGTTTGAGGGGTTAGAGCTCCATCACATACCCCGACTGAAAAATCAAGCGGCTGATGATCTAGCAAAGTGGTGTGTTCTTGGAGCATATTCATACTCCGTCAGTTAAAGAAGATCCTTTCACCGAAGAAGCTCCGCAACCCAAGAGTGCAATAGATCCGACTGAAGTAGAAGTCCCAGCAGTGGTCGACTTGGTTATGGAGGTCTTAGTAGTCACTCCTGACTGGACAGTTCCATATATCGCGTATATCCTGAGAAAAGAGCTCCGGAGGATGAGGAAGAGGCTAGACAGATCGTCCGTCGATCCAAGGCCTTCACCGTAATCAAAGGACAGTTGTACAGAGAGAGCGCGATTGGAGTTGGTTAGAAGTGCATAACGCCAGAAGAAGGTCGAATCATCCTCGATGATATCCACTTGGGGACCTGTGGCCATCATGCGTCCTCTCGGACCATCGTGGCCAAAGCATACCGAGCCGGATTTTACTGGCCAAAGGCAAATGAGATGGCAAAGGAAATAGTGGACAAGTGCGAAGGATGTCAGTTCTACTCCAATATGTCACACAAGCCTGCATCAGCTCTGAAGACCATACCACTCGTCTGGCCCTTCGCAGTATGGGGGTTAGATATGGTGGGTCCCTTAAGAACAGGTCGAAGCGGTTTCACGCATGTACTGGTGGCAATCGACAAGTTCACCAAGTGGATTGAGGCTAAACCCATCAAGAACCTTGACGCCGGTACTGCTGTTAGCTTCATCAGGGAACTGATATTTAGATATGGAGTCCCGCACAGCATCATTACAGATAATGGGTCGAACTTCGACTCGGAGGAATTCAGGGATTTCTGCACCTCTCAAGGTACACGAGTCGACTACGCTTCGGTCGCTCATCCGCAGTCGAATGGGCAAGCAGAGCGAGCCAATGGCCTGATCCTCAAAGGGTTGAAACCTCGACTGATGCGCGATCTCAAGCATGCGGCTGGAGCTTGGGTCGACGAACTTCCCTCAGTGCTTTGGGGACTGCGGACCACGCCTAATCGGTCGACCGGGAGAACTCCATTCTTCTTGGTCTATGGAGCTGAAGCAGTCTTGCCGAGTGATCTTCTCCACAATGCTCCTCGAGTTGAACTTTACAACGAAGCTGAAGCTGAACAAGCGCGGCAGGATGCAGTCGACCTTTTAGAAGAAGAAAGGGAGATGGCTCTGATCCGATCGACCATCTACCAACAAGATTTGCGTCGCTTCCACGCCAGAAACATGAAGAGTCGAGCCTTCCAGGAAGGAGATTTGGTTCTCCGAGTGGATTAGCAGAAACAACACAAGCTTGCTCCTTCTTGGGAAGGACCCTTCATCGTCACCAAGGTCCTCCACAACGGGGCTGATGCGGAGCATCCTACGGTCATCACCATGTCAAGAGTCCGTTTGGCAAGTGACACGTGCGACCTCTACTTCTCATACATAAAGGTGAATCTTCTCCTTTACACATGTTCACTTGACCCCTTTGAGGATGGTATACTACTTGATACTCCACTCGTGTGCATGCATAGGTGTTGTCGGAGCTTCACGAATGACGAGGAGGAGTGCAAGCACCAAGGAACGCCTACACCGTCCGCAAGGGAAGCGTGGAAGCGAAGACGGAAGAAGAAGGACCTGCCCAGTCCAGAAAGGGCGGTACTACCGCCCAAAGTAAGCGGTACTACCGCTCAAGCGGTACTACCGCCCAAAGCAAGCGGTACTACCGCTCAAGCGGTACTACCGCCCAAAGCAAGCGGTACTACCGCTCAAGCGGTACTACCGCCCATGAGTCCGGTACTACCGCCCTGCCTGTGCGCAGTCGCGGGCCTTTGGCCTTGTATCCCTCTCCCACTTACCCCTTCGTGGCTTAGACTATAAATAGACCACCTCCACCTCCTTTCTAGGGTTAGCAAATATGATAGCTCATTCTTAGGTGAGCTTTGCTCCTACCTCTACTCTTGAGAGAGAGACTACCACTCCCATGGAGTTCAAGACCTCCATGTGAGAAGATCCTGCGGGATATCATCAAGACCCCCTTGTGGGAAGATCCATCTAGGATATCATCAAGACCTCCTCTTGGAGATGAACCTTACCTTGTATCTTTCCCTTTGTTGTTCGTGTACCTTGTGATCTTGTGTGTTTGATTGTCTAGTGGATGTGTGATTTGGACTTGTTCTTGAGTGTTTCCCTTGTGATTTCTCCCGTTCTTCCCGTGTTCATCGTGTTCTTGAGGACCCCCTCCAAACGTGAAAGATCGGCGCTATAGGGTTCCACCCTACATCATATGGTATCGAGCTACGTTGATCACGTTTTGGAGCCCCTACCCGTGTTTTCTAGCTTGATTTTGTTGTTTTCGTCCTAAATCGAAAATCCCCACCAAAAATAGCCCCAAATTTTTTGTGATTTGTTGGTTTGATGATGTTTTGTTGATTTTGATCCGTGGATTTGCTTGGTTTCAAGTGGATCTAGCATTCCCCAAGTTTCCCCTCTCTCCATCCACGAAATCCATCAAATTTTGCCCCCGAAATCATCCATTTCCGCCCCAAAATCGCGCCCCGATTCGATCTGCGAAAAATCCCGACACGAGCGGTACTACCGCCCTACAGAGCGGTACTACCGCTGAGAACCTCAAGCGGTACTACCGCCCCACTAACGGTACTACCGCCAAGCCCTGTTCCAGGCGAAACAGTCGAAAAATCCCGACACGAGCGGTACTACCGCCCTCCCGAGCGGTACTACCGCCCTGGCTAGTTTCAGCTTTCCGAGTTTCACCGTTTCGGCCATAACTAATTCATCCGAACTCCGTTTTTGACGTTCTTTAGCTCGTTTTGAAGCTATTGACATCCCCCATCCCACAAAAATACTACCAACATCATTTGACTCCATCACCTTTGGTGAATTTTGGCATCTTTGCCTAGGGCTTCCACCACAACATCCGCATAACCACCACCGACTTCCGCAACCTAACCCATTTTGTTCCTTATAGCATTAGTGGTTGTTTGAGTTGTGATTTGAGTCTCCTAAGGTCTTTAGGCTACTTAGGGACGGTTGCTTCTTCATCAACCACCACCACCGCCACCACTTCCACATAACCTTGCCCACCATACACTTCCGACAACCCAACTTAACCCAATTGTTGTTTGAGCTTTTCGAGTTGTGGCTTGTGTCTCCTAAGGTGTTTCGGCTACTTAGGGACCGTGTGCTTCCAACTCTTACACCGTGTATATCCCATCATCCCACTTCCGCATTGCCAAGTGCAAACCACCACCGCCTTCCGCTACCACCATTTGACATTTGTCATTTGAGATTTTGAGTTAGCGGTTTTTCCGTTTCCTAAGGTGTTTCGGCTACTTAGGGACGAGTCTCCATCATCTTGGTATCTACACCAAGAACAGCGCCACTCTTCATCGCAAAGGAAGGTAACCTCGACGACACCTTTGTATATCCCCTTGCAAATTGCATTGTTAACCCCTAGCCCATTTTGCGTCACTTACCTATCAAGACTAGCCATTTGAGTATTGCCGGCAACGTTACTTGTGCACATTAGTGGTCCATACCTTCCATTGCATACATACCATATCATCTTGGTATCATATCATCCATTGTGCCTCAAGTTTGTTCCCGCATATACACAATTGCTATCTTGGTTTGTGCATTGTGCAAAAGTGGCCATAGAAAAAAAAGAGAAAAAGCTTTTAAGCAAAAAGAGAGCAAAGAGCTCGTGAGCAAGTGCCATAGCATCATACCCCCATTGCAAATAAGAGCCATACCAAAATCTACATCATATGATATCATGCTTGAGAGAAACAAATTTACAACAAAAACTCCTCCAATTTTCCTCTGAAAAGATTACCAATTTGATAAATTGAGACAAACTTTAGCAAAAGGAAGCCTATTCCAAGGTTAAGGTCCAAATTAAAGCAAATTTAAGCTCAATTCGAGTTTGATATTTAGGGCAAAGACGTTGAATTTACTACTGCCTTAAGAAAGGCAAGGAGAACCGGGTAAAGTTTATCGAAGAACGATTTTTTTAGAAGACCTTTTTTCTTTTTCCGTTTTTTTTTTCTTTTTTTTCTTTTTTCTTTTTTTTTTCTTTTCCCTTCTTTAACAATGTGGCTGATCCTTTGCTTAAGAATAATACTACGTGAAAATGAACATGATGGGGGAAGATAAAGGTGGCCGGGGATAATGTGACGAAGAATCGGGAAAGAACAGAACCAAATTAAAGAACAGCATGACAACTAACATCACAATGCAAAGAATAATTCAACTCCTGTGAAATTCAAAGGTAACGGTTTTTTGGTTTTAAATAAACTTAATTGTACTGTCCTTAAATGAAATTATCTAAACTTAAGAAAACGAACACCGAACGCATCCTTGATAGAGGGGGTCATTTGATGAAGAAACTATGATTTGGAAATGACTTTCCGATCGACTACAAGGTGGGGTTGGCCTTAGAAAATCCGGGTTATGTCGGAGGAAATCAAACCAGAAAATGCAAGGCAACGGAACAAAAAATGAAAAAGAAGAATATTGATATTGGAAGTAAGAGGTGGAAGGTGGGATTAGGTCTGGCAAGCATTACCGGAGTAGAATTTTTACTTTAACTCAAATCGGGGTAAATTTACTGATAACAACGAATTAAGGGGACCCAGAAACTGGAAAATCACACCAAGAACCCTAGGACTAAAACCATTTTGGTGGGGTGTTTTGCGAGTTGTCAGATCTGTCATCATTTCCTGAAGTAAGTTTGAATTTGTTAAGGTTACTAATGGATTCAATTCCAAAACACCTATTGACAAAGTTTGAAATTTGTTGGTTGCAGTAGATTGAAATCAAAAGAGTTGATTTTTCTCTTCGCCAAAATGACGTGAACTTTGAAACACCAAACTTCTCTTTTTCATTTTTTAATTATTGCAATACATGATTGCAAACACAAATGTGTAATATTTTGTTTGGTAAATGATAAATTTGAATCGAAATTCAAGGCAATATTTGTTTCAATATTTGTCAATCCACCGAACCATTTGTCCTTAATGCAACCACTTTAATGACATCATCGTTCCCAGCTTCAAGGCCCTTCATTGAAGAATTCAAATTTCAATTGACTAACCATAACTGGTAATTTAAAGGAATGACCAGGTAAGTGAGTAAGGCCGTTTGGTAAGTAAGGTTTGGGTTCGGTTTGATTCTATTGCCAGTTTGATTCTGCAGTTTCATCCAAATACCCCATTTACGGGTTATTGGGCTAACAGAAAAGAAGAAGGTTTTCAGAATTCATCCGATTTCCTATGAGGAATTGTGACGTCAACGGAATTTGGCAAACGATGAACTCTCCCGAATTCAACCCTTGGAACTGGAAATCAAGCAATTAATTTGGCCAAAGGTTTCGAAGGATTGAAAACCCAAGATTCCCTTCTGGGTTCTTGATGGCCAAGGGTGAATGTTCTTTTGTCGGTTTGGAGAAGGATCTCAATTGTGTCAATATTTTGTACCTTTATAACTAATGGATTTTCATTTCTAAATTTGTCTGAATCCACAATTTGGTTTGCCAATTAGGGTGGGTTTAGGTCACAATATAGGTGGAGCCAATAATTGTCATCTTTCCGTTTTGGGTCCTGAGAAGATGACAAAGGGAAATCGGGAAACTAAACTCAAAGAACAATCTCACACAGTCACGACATAAATTTAAAGTAATTACTCAAAATTGAAATAAATGATTATCTCAAAGATCAATCCATTGGAACCTCCTGGTTTTTGGCCTAAGGCTCGGCTTTTATTAACAGGCTTTCCTGGTAAGCAAGATTTGATGCCATAATTTATGTATTTCTGAATTTTAGAAAATATAAACAGAATTACCACCAAATCAAACTTTTGTTTTGTTAATTGCGGGTTGGGAATTTGTAAACCAAATAAATAAAAGGAGAATTTATCTTTCAGTCCACTTTTTGGGCCAGATTTATTTCCGGATCCGTTTACTTGGAAATCAAAGTTTTGGACTCCAAGGGTTCTTTAAATATCACCCTTTCAAGGATCAATTGGGTGGAATTAAAAGCCAAATAATTGTCATCCGCCTTTCGGCCATATTGACAGCCATTAATTAAATCGTTCTTAGTTTTGGGACATGTTTTGAGAATAAGTGTTAATGGTGGCTGGTTTTGTTTAGGAATAAGGCCGGCTCAAAAAGGTACTTCAAGCGATATCAGCGAAGGTAGAGGCTCCTATATTGGTTGTTCTAAGGGAGGTTGGGAAAGGTACAGATGGCCTTCATTTCGGCCTAGGGAAGGGGGTAACAAGGTATTAAATGGGAAGGACATGGGTTTATTAAGGGAGCCCCATTTGTCCGTTTAGGGGAAGGTAGGGTCCAGTCCTTGAACCTACAAGGGACGGGAAATCCGGGAAACGATTATTCCACCCTCCCGGGGAAATTTCCCTGCCTTAGACACCAATTTTTTGCTTAGCCGGGTTAGCGTACACCTCTCTTTCCAAGGAAAATCTTAAACAACCAGATCATCAGTTTCATCATTGGGAATCCGAATGAACCAGGTCTTGGTTTGATGGGTTGATCCTCGAGTGACTTGCCTTGGTAAATACCTTCATCCTTAGAAGTGTCGTCGTGACTTCCCCATCCATCATGTCAAACAAATTTCCCCCAATCAAGGGAATTTCCTTCACTGAATGGTTTGTCCAAATAAGTAGGTGGTACATTTTCCAAGAAGCATTTTACCATAAGGAAGAGATTTCATGTAAAAGGGAAAGGGGTTTTGGGGGAGGGAAAGGGGGGGTTGGGTTTGGGCCCGATTCCGGCCTGCCAGGGTCGGGATCCCCCCCTTTTATCGGAGTTGGGTGATCCCCCCCTTTTTTGTTGGAAGTGCCCGGGCCCCCCATTTGGCCCTTCCCCCTCCTTTTTGTTTTTTCCCACCCCTCGGGAGGGGTTTCCCCATTCATCCCCCCCGTAAAATTGACAATATAAAGGATACCAATTAATTACCGGGGTTTTTTTGGGGAAAGTTCCTTGGTTTGGGAATGGGATTCCAAAGGATTTAATTTTTTTCTAACCCCCTTGGAAAGGGAAATTAAAAACCCCAAAAGAAAGGAAATGGGTTGAATGGGCATCCCAAATTAAACATTTGTTTAAATGGGACCCCGGAGCTTTAATTCCTTAAAAGAAAGGAAAAAAGGGAAAAACAAATTTTTCGTAAAAAAAGCTTAAGGGGGGTCAAAGGGCCCAAAGCTTGGTTTGGAAAATTTGGTTTGGCTATTTGGCCCAAAAAATTTGGGAAAACAGAAATGGGGGTAATGAAATTAAAAAGGAACGATCCCTCTTTAAAAACCCTAAGGCGGTGCGACATTGGAGAGTGCCCATTGCAAGCTTGAAGATGGCGAGTACTTGGTGAGCGTCCACTTCTTCATGGCGAAGCCATCTCTTTCCCATGGTGATTTGGTTTTCGATCCGGTCGGATCTTTTCCAAGGGAGGGATGATGCGGAGCATCCTCGGTCATCACCATGTCAAGAGTCCGTTTGGCAAGTGACACGTGCGACCTCTACTTCTCATACATAAAGGTGAATCTTCTCCTTTACACATGTTCACTTGACCCCTTTGAGGATGGTATACTACTTGATACTCCACTCGTGTGCATGCATAGGTGTTGTCGGAGACTTCACGAATGGCGAGGAGGAGTCAAGCGCCAAAACGCCTACACGTCCGCAAGGAAGCGTGGAAGCAAAGCGGAAGAAGAAGGACCTGCCAGTCGAAAGGCGGTACTACCGCCCAAAGGAAGCTACTACCGCTCAAGCGGTACTACCGCCCAAAGCAAGGTACTACCGCTCAAGCGTACTACCGCCCATGAGTCTGTACTACCGCCCTGCTCTTGTGATCCGAGGCCTTTGGCCTTGTATCCCTCTCCACTTACCCCTTCGTGGCTTAGACTATAAATAGACCACCTCCACCTCCTTTCTAGGGTTAGCAAATATGATAGCTCATTCTTAGGTGAGCTTTGCTCCTACCTCTACTCTTGAGAGAGAGACTACCACTCCCATGGAGTTCAAGACCTCCATGTGAGAAGATCTGCGGGATATCATCAAGACCCCCTTGTGGGAAGATCCATCTAGGATATCATCAAGACCTCCTCTTGGAGATGAACCTTACCTTGTATCTTTCCCTTTGTTGTTCGTGTACCTTGTGATCTTGTGTGTTTGATTGTCTAGTGGATGTGTGATTTGGACTTGTTCTTGAGTGTTTCCCCTTGTGATTTCTCCCCGTTCTTCCCCGTGTTCATCGTGTTCTTCGAGGGATCCCACTCCAAACGTGAAAGATCGACGCTATAGGGTTCCACCCTACATCAGGGGCGTACCGTCTTTACAATGTCAAGCACAACATCGATGAGCCCCGAGCTTGGAACGCGGAGCTACTCCGTCCATTTTACACTTAAGTTTTTCACTCGGATGAGTTGTAATAAAAACTACTTCTGTAGTCTACGTTCTGCAAGATAATAGTGTGATGCGGAGCATCGCACGTTCATCCCCATGTACACTCCGACTACTCTCCAAGCCCCAAGGATACATAAGATGACCTCGACTATGCGCCATCGGACACAAGGTGAATTCACTCCTCTTCGAACCGTCACTTTAAGCATATGAGACATGGCTACTACCTCATGCGTGGACCTTGTATACACTCGGGTACAACCGGGATGGCCAAGGAGAATCAGGACCAAGGCCAAGCATGGAAGAAGATGGAAGAAAGGAGAAGAAGAAGATGGGCGGCTGTTGAAGACGGCGGACGTCCGACCGCCATCCGGATCATCCGGGCCCAGCGGATCATCGGGCCCACCCGATCATCGAGGCCCAGGCCGGATCATCCGGACCCTCCCAGATCGTCGGGTAAATGCAGAAGACAACGAAGCCCCTCGTGAAGCGGATCATCCGGACGTGCCCGAATCATCCGGACCCCGACACCGGATCATTGGGCCACCATCCGGATCATCCGGACCCCTTATGTCTTGGACTTGGGCGAGGCCCGTGTACCTTGCCCCTCACTTACCCCTTCATGGCTTAGCACTATAAATAGACCTCCTCCTCCCGACTTTGAGGGTTAGCATTGGATTAGCTCATATTTGTGTGTGAGCCTTTGCTCATCACCGTTACTTCTCCTCGGAGATCGGGACCTCCGTCTAGGAGAAGATCCTCGTGATTCAAGACCCTATCTAGGGAAGATGATAGAGGCCAAGGTGTCCCGTCTTTCGATGAGATGGTGGATTTCGCTTTGGTGGAAGTCGACTTTGCGATCCGACTACTGGCGTCGAGGGCGTCGCTATAGCAATCGCTAAACCAACTCCGAGAGGTTATTGACCACGCGAACACGATCAACGACCACGAGGGTCTATTTCCTGCGAGCAAGCGAAGAACAAGCAAGACTGAGATTGCAATCTGGATATTGCGAATTTAAGATGAAAGCTTTATTGATCAAGGTGGGGTTACTGTGGCGCCTTTATGCAGTCGTTGAACACAAGCGAAATCTGCGAAGTTGCAGCTATGGCGAACTTTTGATCTAAACAAAACCCAAGTCTAAGCGGTGCCCTAAGGGCTGTATATATGGAGGAAGAGGGGTGAATTTCGTGGCCCTTGGTGGAGGGTCGAAACTAACCCTATCTCTTGTTTCCCCACACATACGGACTCTAAAATAGCCTATACTAATGTATTTCGAAATTACATGGGCCTGGCCCACTAATAAGGTGCTGAGCACCTAGAATAGCCTATGGCGAATATTATGAAGTGGCATCTTGTATATTTCGTCCAAGGCTTCATGCACTCCTTATGGTGGCTTCAAAGTCCTGAAATCATCACTTGTAACTCCGTTCTTGATCCTTGCATGCCATCAACTCCATGTGTGTTCTTGCTCCAATGTTCATCCTTCTCCAAGCTAGGCCCTTCATTTGTAAGCAAAACAAATGTATCCAATTTAAGCAGCATCATATTCTCATGAACATTAGAATCATTACCAAGCGAAAGTACACGTAATTTAGTTGGCGTCTTGTGAGCTCTAGTAATTGGTCCGGTATGTATAGCGCGGGGGCTGTGGGTGTAACAATGGTATTGATGTCCTCATCATCCTCCCTTCTTGAAATGAAGTCGTCCTCGGACGGCAGCTCATCTTCCTCACCCAAATATGGCTTCAAATCTGCAATGTTAAAAGTGGGACTAACCCCAAAATCTGCAGGCAGCTCAAGTTTATATGCATTAGCATTTACTTTCTCCAACACTTTAAAGGGACCAGCAGACCGTGGCATCGGCTTTGATTTGCACAAATCGGAAATCTATCCTTACATAAATGTAACCAAACAAGATCTCCGGTGCAAACACAACATGTTTTCTACCCTTATCTCCGCAAGTTTATATTTAGCATTCATCGCTCAATGTTTTCCTTAGTTAACTCATGCATTTTTAAAATCAATTGAGCACGTTCTTTAGCATCAAAATTAACCTTCTCCGAAGATGGAAGAGGCAATAAATCAATAGGTGCACGAGGTAGGAAACCATACACAATTTCAAAAGGGCACATCTTAGTAGTAGAATGCAATGAGCGATTATAAGCAAATTCAATATGAGGCAAGCATTCTTCCCACATTTTCTTATTATTCTTCAAAACAGCCCTAAGCATAGTAGACAATGTTCTATTGACTACTTGGTTTATCCATCGGTTTGGGGTGACAAGTAGTACTAAAAAGTAGTTTAGTCCCCAACTTAGCCCATAAACATCTCCAAAAGTGGCTAAGAAATTTAGTATCACGATATGAAACAATAGTATTTGGCACACCATGCAAGCGAATAATTTCACGAAAGAACAAATCAGCAACATTAGACATCATCGCTTTTATGACATGGTATAAAGTGTGCCATTTTGAGAATCTATCCACGACAACAAATATGCTATCCTTCCCTTCTTTGTTAGAGGTAAACCTAAAACAAAGTCCATAGATATATCCTCCCAAGGAACACTAGAGTGCAGGCAAAGGCATATATAAACCATGAGGATTGAGTCGTGACTTAGCTTTTTGACATGTAGTGCAGCGACAACAAAGCGCTCAACATCCGTCTCATCTTTGGCCAAAAGAAATGTGTAGCTAGTATATCCTCGGTCTTCTTCACGCCAAAGTGTCCCATTAGTCCTCCTCCATCGCCTCCTGCAACAACAAAAGAGCGAGCGGAGCTAGCTGGAATGCATAGCTTGTTAGAGCAAGCAAATCCATCATTAATGACGAACTTGTTCCATGTTCTACCTTCTTTACAATTCTGCAATACATCTTTAAAATCAGCATCATGCACATATTGATCTTTGATGGTCTCCAAACCAAATATTTTGAAGTCAAGTTGTGAAAGCATAGTATAGCGACGAGACAATGCATCGACAATAACATTTTCTTTACCCTTCTTGTGTTTAATGACATAAGGAAAGTCTCAATGAATTCAACCCATTTAGCATGTCTACGATTCAGTTTAGCTTGACTTTTAATATGTTTCAAAGATTCATGATCAGAATGTATAACAAATTCTTTGGGCCATAAATAATGTTGCCATGTTTCTAAAGTCGAACAAGAGCATATAATTCTTTATCATAAGTAGAGTAATTCAGACTAGGCCCCTCAATTTTTGAGAAAAGTATGCAACAGGTTTGCCATCTTGTAATAACACACCTCTAATCCAATTCCACTAGCATCACATTCAAGCTCAAAAGTCTTATTAAAATCGGAAGTTGGAGTAAAGGGCATGTGTCAACTTAGCTTTCAATACCGTGAAGGCTTCTTCATGCGGTACCCCAAACAAAAGGCACATCCTTCTTTGTAAGCTCGTTGAGAGGTGCAGCAATGGTGCTGAAATCTCTCACAAAATGCCTATAGAAACCAGCGAGGCCAAGGAAACTCCTCACTTGTGTGACCGTTTTGGGCTGCGGCCAACTCTCAATAGCTTCAATCTTGGCTTTATCAACTTCAATTCCCTGTGGAGTAACAACATAGCCAAGAAAAGATACTCGATCGGTGCAAAAGGTGCACTTCCCAAGGTTACCAAACAAGCGTGCATCACGTAGAGCATTAAAAACAACACGTAAATGTTCCAAATGTTCTTCCAAAGATTTGCTATAAATCAGTATATCATCAAAATAAACTACCACAAATCGTCCAATGAAAGCACGTAAAACTTAGTTCATTAATCTCATGAAAGTACTAGGTGCATTAGTTAACCCAAAGGCATGACTAACCACTCATATAATCCAAACTTAGTTTTAAATGCTGTTTTCCATTCATCTCCCAATTTCATACGAATTTGATGGTATCCACTCATAAATCAACTTTGGAGAATATTGTAGAGCCACTCAATTCATCAAGCATATCATCTAGCCTAGGAATAGGGTGGCGATAACGAATAGTAATATTATTGATGCCTCTACAATCAACACACATCGTGACGTACCATCCTTTTTCGGCACTAGAATAATAGGAACAGCACAAGGACTAAGGGATTAGCGTATATAACCTTTGTCGAGCAGCTCAGTCTTGGCGCATAATCTCCTTCGTCTCCTCTGGATTGATGCGGTATGGTGCCGGTTGGGTAATGATGCAGGGAATTAAGTCAATTTGATGCTCAATCCCTCGAATAGGTGGTAATCCGGTGCACGTCTTGTGGAAGAGCGTCGGCGAACTCTGCAAAATGTTAGTGACAGCGGGGGCAAAGAAGGAAAACCGTCCTCGAATGAAAATAATGCCTCTTTGCACACAAAAGCATAGCAAACAGATTTGCTAAAATCTAGCTCATCAATATCAGATTTAGTGGCAAGTAAACATGCACTTTTCAATTTAATTTCAGAAGCAACACTAGGCGGTTTACTATTAGGCTTCATATGTTGCTCAAATTCTTTTCCACAATCTGATTTTCACTCTTATTTTTCTCTGTTTTGCTTTATTAGCTCTATTAATATCATCTTTCAAAATGGACTCGAGAGTCATAGGAAGCAAAGTAATATTTTATCCTTATGAACAAGAGTATCTTGATTGTTTCTACCATGGTGTCTGAAATTTTTATCAAATTGCCATGGTGGACCAAGTAATAAGGAACATGCTTGCATAGGTACCACATCACAATCAACATAATCAGCATATGTAGAGATACTAAAATGCACACGAGCGTCGTGTTACCTTAACCTTGCATGTTGTTGAACCATTGGATGTAGTAAGGATGTGGATGTGGTCTTGTGGTGAGAATAGCTTCTCCACCATCTCCATGCTAGCCAAGTTGTTGCAGCTCCCTCCATCTATGATGGCCTTGAATAGAGCGTTCCTTCACAACTCCTTTGTATGGAACAAATTATGCCTCTGATTTTGCTCAGCTTGTGTAACCTGCACACTCAAAACACGTTGAGCAACTAAACATTCATACCTGTCGGCATCTTGACAGCCATGTATTGTGTCTCATGATCAGAATCATCTCCACCGTGTTCCTCATGTGTAATAAGAGCCAAAGTCTCCTCATCATAGTCACTAGCGGACTCATACCCACCATCCTCGTAGCAATCATCACCTGCTGAGATTTGCATTCTCTGTAAAATGTCCTCTTCCCTTACTAGACGACAAATAATATCACTTGTGTGCCTGTTGGCGCCATGGAAGAAGAAAGCTCTTGCAGGCCAGCGGTGTGCTCTTGGCGAGATAGTGGTGGTTGTGCACCTTTCTTGTATCACGGTTGGAGGTGGCACTGAAGGAGGTGATGAGTGCGGTGGAAGTAGATGATGCCGTGGTGTCCATGATGAAGGTCGACCTGCGAGAAAAGTTAGTCGGCGCCAATGCATCGATCCTGCACTTCACGTTACGCTTTACAAGCAAGATGGAATAAGCAGTGATATTATTATAATCCTTATAGTCTAGAATGGTGCGAATCTCTCTATTTAATCCACCGAAGCGTGCAAGCATAGCTTCATTCTCCTCAACAATACCACATCTAATCAAGCTAGTTTGCAATTCACGATAATATTCTTCTAAATTTTTCCTTGTCTTAAGCGCTGCAATTTTGAAGTAATTCACGTTGATAATATGGTGGAACCAGATGCATAGCAGTTTTCAAAGCAGCCCAAGTAGGCTGGAGCAGGATATAATCTACAATGTTGAGACCACCAAACACATGCAAAGCTAGTGAAAGCACAAAGCAAGGCGAGAACACGTCTCTCCTCGGGATATTGTAAACATGTAAATCGTTGTTGATTTCTAACTCCCAAGTAAGATATATATCAGGAACATATCTACCCTCAAATGGTGGAATATTCAATTTCAGTTTAGGGAGATGGTCATGATCTCGTACTGAGGAGCCCTAGCATTGCCATTATTTGCATGTGGGCGACACTGGTGGTTGTGGTGCTAGTGGTTGCCGTGTTACGATGTTGATCAACCTCCTCCTCGTAATCTCCCACATAGTCATCCTCCTCGGTACCGCAGCACGATGGCAGGCCAAAAAGCACCATGATGTAGCAGCGGCACGAATTTTGTCTGGCTCAAGAGGAACACTGAGCTCGTCCATCTTGATTCGGAAGGGCGTGGTTGTTGTCGTTCGAGTGCGATAGGTGCAGCGGCGGTGGTTGTGGAAAAGCGAGCAATTCATCAAACTTGCTATCAAGCTTTGTTTCAAGCGTCTTCTCAATGCCATCTATCTTCTCCATGGCCTCGTCAAATCTGTTTACCACATCTTGCACTGTCCAATCATCATTTCTTTGAAACTTATCATGTAGCTGTTTGTTTGTCGGGTTCTCCCAATCATCTCATCGGCTGTGTTCCTGCCATGGTTAGCACAATAGAAACACACAAGAATATGATCCTCTAGACTACTAGGAAGTGGTGGTGGTGGTGTGGTGGGCAGGTCACAAATCCGTGAAGCAAATCTCAAATTCTTACGTTCTTACCCGGCGGTGGTGATGGCAACCGTTGTAGTCAAAACTCTCAAAGCTTGGCTATAGCGATTACGGGGAGAATCAAGCATACGGCGTAGATGTATGTGGAGCTGGGAAGGCTTATAATATGGTAGCAAAAGGTCGACAATAATCAAATCAGAGATGCAAAGTTGAATAAGCGCTCAGCACAGATCTTGTCTTGGTCCTAGGCTGAAGCCGTGCTAGAGGCGAGCCTAGAACACTAACAAAATCACGGACGCTGCGTAAACAAGGAAACACACCTGAATTTTTTTTCGCTCTTTTTTTTGCTGCTTTTTTTTGCTCTTTTTTTTTCGAAAAATCACTATAATGGCGAGTGTCTCAAAACTCTTCCCAGGTCAAGCTGACACGATGGAGCCAAATTTTTCAACCAATTTTTTTTTTTTTGTGCCGGACCCAAACTGAAGCGGGTCAAAAAACTTTCTATTAATGGCGGCTCAATACGCTTAAAACACCTAAAAATAGGATAGCGGAAAATTTTTTATCCGTGCGTTTTTGGAAAATTTTGGACCAACCGATCACGATCGTTGACGTTTATTCAACTTTGCATCTCTGAATTGATTATTGCTGACCTTTTTGCTACCATATTATAAGCCTTCGGCTCCATACATCTATATGATGCGTTCATGGTTCTCCACAGATGATACGCTGATAGCCAAGCGTTTGAAGTTTGACTTCTGCTGGTTGCTGATCACCTGCATTCTTTGCAGTAGAGTGGTGAATTTGAGAGTGCTGGATTGTTGCGTGCACCACACCACCACCACCACTTCCTAGTAGTCTGGGATCATATTCTGGATTCTATTGCTGCAACCATGGAGGATCAATTGCAGGCAGAAGACTGATAATGGAGACACTGCAGAAAAGACTACAGAAATTGAAAAGATGATTGGACTATTGAAGTGCTAAGATAGATTTAGCCATGGGAAGAGATGGCTTGAGCGTTTGAAACAAAGCATAAGTCTGTGAAGTTGCGTCAGCGTTTTCCCAACATGACCTATCGCAACCTGCGCAAGGCATGCCCTATCGAACAAGTATGGCTAGTCAGCGGTCCTATTTTAGCGAGACAAAATCGAGATGCAAGCTGATCTTGCTTGTGAACTTCATTTGGCTCCCATTATGTCATGGTGGCGGAGATGATAGCAGTATTGGCGATTACAGATGGCTTGTAACATCGAAGCTTCGTGCAATCCAGGCTCACAACTCACCGAACTCTTGATCCTACATGCAAATAATCGCAATTTGGGCTGCCCAAGTGCATGTCATACCATCTCCTAAACTGAGAATGAATATTCCACCATTTAGGTAGAGATGTTCAATATACTATCTTCATTGCGAAATCTTAGAAACTGAACACATTTACATGATTTCAAAGTATCACGATGGAGGTGCGTGTTCCTCATTAGTATTGGCCTTTATAGCTTTGGCATGGTTTGATGCGAACTCTGTGATTATTCGTCCAGGCTTACTTGCTGCTTAAAATCTATCGCTTTCGTGGGTTCCACCAATTATCAAGCGTGTAATTACTTCTAATAATTGCAGCTTTAAGACAGGAAAATTCTGATGAATGAAATTATCGATTACAAAGCTGCTTGTAGATGTGGTATTTGAGGCAAAGCTATGCTTCACGTTTTCTGTGATTAACACAAGATTAGACCATTCTAGATATAGCTAATAAGTATCTTTCATGATTTATTACATCATTCTTGTAAAGCTGAAGTGAACTAGAGATGAGCAGGCATTGTAGCTGCTGAACTAACATTTAGGAATGTGTCAGATCATGGCAGTTAAGCAATTCATTATGTCAGCTCATCACCTCTCTTAAAGTGCACTCAGTGAACAGAAAGCGCATTCACACCATATGCTTAAGACACAGTTATGGGGACTGACCGAGCTTTCAATCTTCATGAGCTCAAGCTAATGCCAAGTGTATTTTTATCGTCTAAACATATGTAAAGAGGACATTTTCCAAGCAATGCAAATTCAGCTTATGATTAGCTACTGAGATGTGTATGCAGCTTAATGACTATACTGAGAACAATTTGGCATCTCTAGTGTACCAAGAACAGTGAATGATTATCTGAGACACAATAATGGCTCGAAAGACTTAGTATGAGTTTAGTTGACTCAACGTGTTTTGAGCTGTGCAGTTACACAAGCTCAAAATCGGCATATTTGTTCCATCAAGTTTGCAAGCGTTCTATTAGCACATAATGGTAACTACACTTGCTCGAGATGGGGAGAAGCTATCTTACCCAGAATCCAACCATACATCAATGGTTCAACAAGAGCTGCTAGTGAAGAATGCCAATGCATGTCTGTTATAGCATTTAATCTCAATATGCTGATTAGTTCATTATTGTACCTATAGCATGTTCCTTATTACTTTTAGACATGCAATTTGATAACATGTAGCACACATGGTAATAACAATTCTGACTATACTCTTGTTTCATAAGGATAACAATATTACTTTAGCTTCTAGACTCTGAGCCATTTTAAAGAGATATTCAATAGCTATAACAAAATGGAAAAATAATCAGTGAAAATCCAGATTGCTGAACACAAAGAATTTGAGCACACATGCAAGCTGAATAATACATTCTCTTGTATACGAACTTAAATTGAATGCATGTTTAACTTGCTCAATCGTCTGTTTGATGACTAGAGTTTTGAAACTGTTGCCATCTTTTGTAGAGCAATTCATTGAGGCGTGTTCTTATGCAAATGTGCTAACATCTCTTCGAGTTAGGGTTCAACAGCGGCCAGATACCATGTCCATTGGATTGAGCATCACAATTGCTAATTGCGTGCATCATTAGCCATATAGTCCAATCCAGTGAGGAGTTATAGCAAGCATGAAGGCTGCTGAGCAAAGGATATCTAATTCCATCACTGTGCTTTCTATTATTGCTTCGAAAAAATGGTAGTCGCTAATGTTATTGTCTTCAGAGGCCAAAGTATTACTATTAGATTATTCGTCATCCTATCCATAGGACTAGATGGAAGTGCTGATGAATTAGATGGCTCACAATATTTCAAAGTTGATCGTTGTGATACCATGTCATAACTTCATTTGAAATTTGGAGATGACATTGAAAACAGCATTCGAAAGACAAGTTTGGATTTATGAGTGGTAGTCATCCTATTGGGTTAAGTGAAAGCACTAGTATTCATGCAGCATTAATGACAGTTTCGTGCTTTCACTTGCTGTTTGTGGATCATTTGATAATTGATTTATAGCAATCTTGTAGCATAAGTTGAGAGTTCGTCTGTTCGAGTTAGCTGGTGGATACTTTGGTGGAAGTCGACTTTGATCCGATTCTGACGTAGAGTAGCGTCGCATATATGTGCTGATAAACTCAACTCGTTGATGGATATTGACCGTACATCAATCTGACCACAGGTCTATTTCCTGGACATTGCAAGAATCATAGCAAGCACTGAGATTCAATCTGGATATGCCATTAGATAAGCTTTATTGGAATCAAGGTGGGGTTGTGGGCCTTATGCGTCGTTGAACACAAGCAATGCATGGAAGTTCACTATGGCACTTGATCAAAGCACAAACCAAGTCTAGCGTTAAAGTGTATATTGGAGTAAGAGGGCTGTGAATCTTCGTGGCCCTTGTGAGTGAAATACCCATTCTTGTTCGCACCCTCACAAAATAGCCTATCTAATGTACTTTGACAAGCTTGACATGGGCATGCATAATAGGTGCGACCATAGCAATCTAGCCTATGTGAGCGCAAATATTATGAAGTGGCGATCTTGATTTCTCAAGGCTTCATATCCTATGTGCTTTACAAGTCAAATCATCACTTGTAACTGTTACTTGAGTCCATAGCAGCCATCAAGTCTCATTGTGTTCTTGTCTCCAAGTTATCCTATACTTCCAAGCTGTGCCCTTCATCTTGTAGCAAAGCATATGTATCAATTTAAGCACTCTATCTCATGAACATTGATCATTCAAAATGCAGTAACGAATTTAGTTGGCGTGCTTGTGACTCTAGTAATTTGTTCATGTATGCAGGCGAAGGCGTATGTAATCAATTGAGATTAGCCTCATATCTGCTGTTGATGAAATTTGATAGTTCTCGAGATCTCATGCTTTCCTACCAAATATGGTCTTGAAGATCTGCAATGTTAAAGTGGGACTACCCCAAAATTGCGGAGAGTCAAGTTTATGATGCATAATGTGTACTTTGGTTCAGACTTTAAATGGACCATGCTTGGCCATTAGCTTTGATCAAATCGATGCAATCTATCTATACGATAAGTTGTTAGCAAACAAGACTGCGGTGCACAAATGTTTTCTACCATATCTCGGAAGTTTATTTTAGCTCATCGTCAATGGATTTCCATTTAGTTAGATCATGCATCTCTTAGATCGAATTCGCACTTCTTAGCATCAAATTAACCATTCATTCGAAAGATGTTGAAGAAGAGCAATAAATCAATAGGTGCACGAGTGAAACCATACACAATTTCAAATGAGGACAATCTTTGTACGTCCTATGTCCACAATGCAATAGTCTTGGTAAGCATTCAAGTTGAGGTGACAAGCATCTGATCCAATTTTCTTATTATTCTTCAAAATCAGCCCTAAGCATAGTGACAATGTTTTGACTACATTGGTTACCACGGTTATGGGTACAAGTAGAACAAAAATAGTTTAGATTGAGCATAAACATCTCCAAAAGTGGCAAAATTTGATCACGATCTAACAATGTATTGGCAGCACCATCAGAATAATTGTCACGAAGAACAAATCGCAACATTCAGCATCACGCTTTTATGACAGGTATAAATGGTGCCATTTCAAGATTATCACACAAGATATGCTGATCCCTCCGTATCTTGTTCAAGAGTAGAACTGTCTAAACAAATGTCCATAGATTTCCTTCCCAAGACGTAAGTGCTGGCAAACTTGAGCTTAAACCATGAGGATTGGTCGATGACTTAGCTTTTGACATGAGTGCTGATCGATATCAGCGCTCAACTGTCTCATCTTGTGGCCAAAATGTGTAGCGTTCGATATCCATCGGTCTTCTTCACGAAAGTGCTCTCATAGTCCTGCCTCTGCTCTGAAACAAAGCACGGATGCTGCTGACTGCATAGTTGTTAGAGCAAATGGCATTCCTCGATTTGAGCAACTTGTATCCAAGTCTACCTTCTTGCAATTCTTGCAATCATCTTTAAAATCGATCATGCAATTGATCTTTGATGGTTCCACCAAGATTTTGAAGTCAAGTTGTGAAGCATAGTAGTTAGTGAGGATGATCGCAATGCCATTGTGTCTTTCCCTTCTTGGTTGTAATGCTAGGAAAGTCTCAGAATTCGAACCCATTTAGCGCGGATATCGTCAGATTCAGTTTAGCTTGACTTTCTAATTGTTTCAAAGTCATGTCGAATGCATAACAAATGGTCGTTGGCATAATAATGTTGCGATGTTTCGAAGATTCGACAAGAGCATAGTAATCTTTACTAAGTAGATCAATTGATTAGGCCCATCAATTCCTTATGGAAAAGTATCGAGCAACAGGTTTCATCTTGTAATAACACACTAATCCAATTCTGCATCCATTCAGCTCAAGTGCGTTAGTTAGAAATCAGAAAGTTGGAGTAGAAGAGCATGGTCCAATCTAGCTTGTCGAATAGTGAAGCTTTGTTGGTAACCCAAACATACTGAGAGACATCCTTCTTTGAGACCTACGTTGAGAGGATGCGAATGGAGCTGGAAATCATCTCAAGCATACAAGAAACCGTACCAATGGTACCGATCAACTTCCATTGTGTCAGTACATCACAGTGAATGATAAGCCATTATTGCAAAGTGCTTCATATTCAAAGGCCTTGATCGAGTACATTTCAGAGTCAATTGATTTCTCTGGGTCAGATCAAGAAATGATGGAAAATGATTGAAAAGGTGCACTTCAAGTATGCAACAAGTGCACGTAGACTTACAAGCAGAAGTCAGTGGTTCCGAAAATAGATACATAGGGATTGGTGCAACAGCATGATGAGGCCAATGGTGAGATCGAAGTAATTGATCTTCGTTGCAGAATCGTGAGAGTCCGGCATGTATGATTGAGATGGAAGGCGGATGGGCTTGATGACTCTTTGCAATGGCAGGATCAGACTGACCTCAATGTATGCTCTTGATGGGAATGGGAATGGTCAATGATCCAAGTGTGAGTATCTGTAGTATGAATCATTCTAAGTGATCGTAGGCTAGTTGTGACATTAGAAGTCTTCGGTCGTGACTCATCTTTCCTTTGTTAAGCTGGTTATGCAGTTGGCTTCTTCTTAGCTTGCTTGTTGATTGATTCCTATGTCTTGCACAAGTCTAGCAATTGTCGACTCGCATTGGTGACATTGTTGCAAGCAGTTCAAGTCGCAATTTGGATATGTCAACCTTCAGTTGTATGCTCTGAAGTGGTGTTGGCAACTATTGTGTCACTTCACGTTGTTCAGCTGCTTGAATTGGTGCTCGAAGAGATCTCGAGCCTTGTGTGTTGGATAGGTGCTTGCATGCAATTAGTCCATTGAGCAAGTGGTCGTGAGGTTCCCTCTGCTTAGTGAGCCGTAAGTGACTTGCTGCACCAATGATGAATGTCTTGGAACTCAGTTGATGTCAACGCTCACATGGCGAACTTATAGTTGTGCACAGATTCGTCACCTCAACTGAATGGTATTGAATCAAAATCCGAAGTGGTCGATCGATGATTGCCATGGTCTCTTGCATTGTAATTGGCATGAATATGATGGAGGGATCTTGTAACCTGAGAGGTTATCATGTGCTTTGCGAGAGAGTGATCAATTGGTGGTGACCTGATGAGGGCTGAGTGCTGCGTTGCGCACATAGAAGCGGATGTATCCGTTCTGATTATCGTTCAAGTCGTTTCTGATTCGACTGGACAATTAGTCGAGTGATCGTAATGCTCAGTGATGTTGAAGTTACCACCTCTGGAAAGTGAATTGACAAGTTGTTGTGAATTGATCGATCGTTGAGCGGCAGTCTATGGTGGTCTTGATGGATGAGCAGTTCGGTGTGAACTGTTAGGCAAGACAGGCAGTTGCGTTCTTGATCCTAGCAGGCATCACAAACAGCGAGACAACATCTCAAAACTCAACTTTCAGAGAAAGATATCTTGTCGGGTATGTTGTGGGAGCATAGTCTTGGTTGAGGTCGGACGAACAATGGTTCATGAGGTGAAATATGTAGATGGCAGAGGATGATCGCGTGCAGTACCTATGATGTGGCTGGAACCGTTTGCAATCGAGCACGTTAGGAATGATCGTCTGTGGTTCAACGACAGTCACCAAAGTCGGAAAAGCGCGAAGAAATCCGTCAACAATGGTGAATGACGATCCTTGTGCTTGATCAACATTGACATGTGATCCGAATACTGAGCATAGGCAACTTCGGTAAGGCAAGTACAAAGGTATACAGTTCATCTTCATAAGCGTCATTAGGCTTGATTGCTCTTGTGGAGGGTCCTTGCTCATCAAGAGTTTCGAGGAGGTCATTGAGACATGTCGCGTCTTGCTCTGGGAAGCTAGATCATGAGATTGACTTGGCCTACCAAGATTCACTCAGCAAATTGACTGAATCGGACAGATTGAAACCAAGATTGAGCAAAGTCGATCACTCATGAATCACAGTCACAATGGTTGCAGACCATCACTGATTGACGACTGTCATTGAGTCCGAGCTGTAACTGATAAGCTCTTTGGTGGAGTCGTGATTGGCTTGGGTCTGCACAATGCTGCATTGTACATTGATCAAAGATTTGACGAGTAATGATGATACCAACTAGGAGATAGAGACCGCCATAGCAAGTAGTCGTCGACCATATAGATCAATGGTCATGATGCACGGTCAAGTGATCGCAGTTCGGATCACGAATGCATCCGTTGTTGCATCTGAAGTCTGGCGCTTCGGATTCACATACGATCCTGTCTTGTGTCTACAATCAGACTTATCGATATACCTGCGCTCTTATCCAGTCTATATGAGGTCCTTCGTCTGATATGCAAGATGATCTTTATGACCACTTATGCTGGCTAGAGCCAGTTGTGAATGTATGACGAGCTCTGATGCTACTTATCTCGTGTTAAGTGCTCTTCCTGAGCTATCATCATCCTTGACAATGATCTGTATGATGACTTAGCCAGTGATTGGATGACCTGTGAGGATCTGCTACCACTATGTGCACAGCAGTTGCGCTACTATACTCCAGGTGGCAGCTCAGCTCGGTGACTACAGCCCAGGTCATAGAAGATCGGTAGTGAGCGGCTTACTCAATCACCATTGCCAAGGTATGACAGATCAGATCGTAAGTCGCATTTCAGTCTGGCAAGCCACATGGTAGCCACCAGATAGCGTTCGCCTCAGTTGATGTCTGACGACGCCTTACTGATCCTGTCAGGTCACCTGAAGTGCTCTACTTCAAATACTTCAGCATCGGATTGAAATGTCGAGTCACGAGTTGTCTTTGGGGCTGTGCATACTCGAATCGCCGTAAGTGGGGACTATGACAGGTCATGAGGTTAAGTTGTGAGGCACGATCGCGATGTTCGCTTGGTGGATCAGCCAGGCAACTCTGAGCTGACGCGTTCATGGAACCGGTGTTATCGGCCACAGGCTCGGATGAGCTCTCGGCGAATCGGTGCATCGGATGCTATCTGGACCTGAATATCCGAGACTAGTCAACGGCGCATTGGGAACTTGCGTTCCGGAAGAAGCGAAGGGGTTGATGGTCAGGACTAGTACTGAGTGGAATTCTGAAGACAATCGGAGGGAAGGGATGGAAAGGGAGTGTCCGTCCATCGGACATCCGACGGAGTCATAGGAACACCTCATCAGGATTTCAAGAACCAATCGACAAAATGTCAAAGATAATTCACTTCCGAGTGGATAAGAAAAAATCATGTGTTTCTAAGACTACAGCCGAATACAAACATTCGACCGTAGTCTCGGGGACTACACCCTGTGGGTGCACTCAGCGTGCCCCCACTAGTTCTAATTAAGATAGAGTCGACCAATAGACCAAAAAACAACAACAACATGACGTATTCTTCAGACTATAATCGACTGCCAGCAGTCGACCACAGTCTCGGGGACTACACCCAGTGGGTGCACTCAGCGTGCTCCCACCGGTTTGAGAAATCCATTCGACTTAGTCGAATGACGGAAGAACTTAGCTTATAAAGCCTATGGCCGACTGCCAGCAGTCGACCATAGCCTTGGGGACTACACCCAGCGGGTGCACTTAGTGTGCCCCCGCTAAACCGGAGTTTCAATCGGCACACCCACTAGGTGACTACTATGGATTCCGAAAAGAAAGATTTTCAGATAGCATATCCTAACAGAACAAGCGATGATCGACTGACCTGAACGTTGCTTTGAAGAGCAGAACTGGCGTCGTAGGCTGCCTGGCTTGCCTCCCGGATGGCCTTCACCTGCTCCATCATGACTCCCGCCTGGCGTATCGCTTCCTTTGTAGCACTGGCTTGGTCCTCTGGGACGTAATGCGTCGAGAAGAGGGAAGCCTGTGCAGCACTCGACGACGCGGAATGAGCACTCGTCAGCGGCACCGCGAAGGATACGGTGTGCCGAGTGGTGTTCTCCTCCTCCGCGACCAGAGTCTCGGGTGCCGTCACATCCTGAGCCAATCTGCCGGCAGATGCTTTCCTGCTCCTCCTGTGCTTTAGCGGTTCCTCGTCGTCGTCTTCGTCGGGAAGGGTGATAACAACATTAGATGGAGCTACAGAAAAGAATCAGAATTAGAGACCAAGAGCCAATCGACTGGAACCGGAATTAAGAGAGTGGTACCAGGTTTTGAGGTTGTAGCATCCTCCATCTCATGATCGTCGGCCCTGGCTGAGGTATCGGAAGTAGCAGCACTGGAATTTCAAAAATTAGTTGGTTATCTCAAGAGTCGATCAAAGATAAATTCATATAAAGCAAGAAGACTCAAGCAGCATTTTTACCCTGATATGGTGGGGATTGAGACCTTCATCTTCGGTAGGACCTTGGTCGGCTTCGACGGTGCCACCCTGGATTGCTTCGGAGCCTTTTCAGTCGGCACCGGAGAAGTGGTCCGAGGACGCTTGGTCGACTGCGTGACAGTCGCCACCCCCTTGCCATGTTCAGTCGTAGGGTCGTGGGCAAGCTTCGACCGCCTTTCCGTGCGCGGTGGTGCGACTTCCTCCTCCTCCTCCTCTTCTTCATCATCATCATCATCATCATCATCATCTTCGGCAGCGTCCGAGTCCCTCCTCGGCTTCGCCCCACTCGCTTCTCCTCCTCGATTGGTCTGCGCTCCATTGGGCATTGAGTACAAGTCGGTGAGGACCTATAAAACATCAAGACAAAGATCAATCGACCAATTTGCGGCAAAAACGGAAATAAGTATGACAAGAATACAATTGGAGGTAAAGTGGGCATACCTTATGCGAGTCTTTGGAATGGTCGGCGGAGGAATCCTCCTGGCTCCACGAGGTTATCCTTGTTCCCGATGACATGACCATCCACCTTTCGGGTAGCATCGTCGATTTATACGGATTGATCCGAGTCTCATCTTGATCCTTGATACAGCCACATGCAATGGCCCGATCTTCAAGAGGCTGGATACGTCGCCTAAGAAAAACCTCCAGGAGATCCATACCCGTCACTCCTTCCCGAACCAACTGGACTACACGCTCCATCAGCATCTTCACGTTGGCTTTCTCCTCCGGGAGCACCTTCAGAGAGGAGGGTTTGTTGGCTCGGTCCATGGTAAACGGAGGGAGGCCACTCGACTGCCCCGGCGTCGACTCGTTCTGGCAGTAAAACCAAGTCGACTGCGAGCCTCTGACCGACTTGGGGAGCGTCATGGCTGGGAAGGTGCTCTTGTTCCTCATCTGGATCCCCAGACCTCCACACATCTCGATAACCTTGGTTTTATCATCATCTGGACTCGCCTTCTTCACGGTCTGAGAGCGACACGTGAAGATATGCTTGAACAGGCCCCAGTGCGGTCAGCAACCCAAAAAGTTCTCACACATGGACACAAAGGCAGCAAGATAGGCGATAGAGTTCGGATTGAAGTGGTGGAGTTGCGCTCCAAAGAAGTTCAAGAAACCACGAAAGAAAACACTCGGTGGCAAAGAAAACCCGTGATCGACGTGAGTAGCCAGAAGAACACACTCACCCTCTTCCGGCTGGGGTTGCCACTCGTTCCCTAGGAGCCTTGCTGCTCCGTGGGGGATCAGACCGTCGTTGGCCATGTCAGTGAGATCCTTCTCCGTGATGGACGACCGGATCCAATCTCCTTGGACCCAGCCGTTCGGCAGATGAGATCTAGACGAAGACCCTCCCCGACTGGTTGTTCTTCCTTTCGCCTTCCCCGTCGCTGACGCCTTCTTCGCGCGTTCCAGCGCCGCCGTCTTCTCCTTCACCATGGCTGCCGGCGAAGCGCACGAGGAGCGATTGCGCGAGGCGGGAGCGGCGCGATGGGCGGAGGCGGAAGGGCGAGAGAGAATGGAGAATCTTGTTCAAAGGCCCTCGCCGGCGCCTTTATAAGATCACTTCGAGTGGATGACAGGTGGGCCGGAGATCAATCACATCCGAAACGATCGCGCATACGCGATCGTGGCGAAAAAAGGTGGCGCGAGAATCGGCGTCTATGCCCTATCGCATCCGAAGCGCCATGGTCCGCCCGCTTCAAGCGCTTCCCCAAATTCGTATCCCACAAAATCCGCTAATGGCGGATCGATCATCAGCGCGAGATTTCTGCGATTAAATCGCTCGAATTGTTAAGTTCAAAAGGTCATTCGACGAAAGAAAAGAATGGATCAAGTCGACTGAAGAAAAGTTGCTGATTATCAACGAAGAGATTATTGGTCCAAGACAACACATATCCAGAACGCAAAAGCAGGTCGGAAATAATATTAACTCCTTCCTCACTCAAGCCTCAATCCATTCGGGGGCTAATGATGGAGTCATGTACCTAGGGTAGGGTCATAGACCTGATCTAAGTACCCTACCCAAGGACACCCTTAGAAGAGACTACCTTCCAGTCGACCAAGGAGTACTTCACTCGACAGACTCGAAGGACTCGACCATGAAGACGCACTCGACCACCGGAAGGTCAAGGAGCACTCTGTACCGTAACGGTCTGTAATTAAGTAGACTTTATAGTATTTAGGACACTTTATGTGAGGCGTTACCAGTAACGCCTAGACTTTATGTACTTTAAACCCCGCATTCGAGGGCGGAGGGTCCAGCGGGCACTATATAAGCCACCCCTCCTCAGTGTAACGGGTTCGAACCCCTGTAATCCATACACACATAATCCACTCAACCGCCTCCGGGCTCCGAGACGTAGGGCTGTTACTTCCTCCGAGAAGGGCCTGAACTCGTACATCTCTTGTGCGTACAACTGCTCCATAGCTAGGACCTTGCCTGATGCGGAGCATCCTATGGACATCACCATGTCAAGAGTCCGTTCGGCAAGTGACACGTGCGACATGTACTTCACATACACAAAGGTGAATCATCTCCTTTACACGTGCTCACTTGACCCCTTCGAGGATGGTATACTACTTGACACTCCACTCGTGTGCATGCATAGGTATTGTCGGAACACTAAGGACGACGAGGAGGAGTGGCGCCAAGGAACAACTACACCATCCACGAGGAAGCACAGAAGCGGCGACGGAAGAAGACCTAGGACGAGCGGTACTACCGCCCCCCGTAAGCGGTACTAACGCTGACCAGCGGTACTACCGCCCCCACTGCCGCTCGCCACTACCGCTCAACCCGGCAAATACTAGTGTTCGACGATCCGGGCCGGTACTACCGCTCAGCCCAAGCGGCACTAGTCATTGAGCGGTACTACCGCCTTTGGCCGGTACTACCGCCCGCTTGCACTCGCAGAGTCGGGCCAGAGGCCCATGTATCCCTCCTCACTCTACCCCTTCGTGGACATATGCTATATAAACTCCCCACCTCCTCCTAGCTAGGGTTAGCATTGGATTAGCTCATGTTTGTGTGAGAGCCTTTGCTCATCCACTTGGATACTTCTCCTCGGAGTTCACGACCTCTTGGAGAAGATCCCCAAGCGGATTCAAGACCCCTTCTAGGGAAGAACATCAAGGCCTCCTCTTGGAGAAGAACGGTTCCTTTGTATCCTTACCTTTGTTGACTTTGGATCTCGTGAATCTCTTATGTGTATGATGTTCTAGCACTTGTGTGATCGATTCCCTTGTTGGTTGAGTGATTCTCTCTCGTTTTCCCCGTGTTTTCCCTTGTGCTTCCGCGTGTTCTTCGTGATTCCCCGTAGGATCCACTCCAAACGTGAAAGATCGACGAATTAGGGTTCCACCCTACATCATATGGTATCATGAGCCACGTTGATCACGTTTTTGGAGCCCCTACCCCGTGTTTTCTAGTTTGATTTTGTTGTTTTCGTCCTAAATCCGAAAATCCCCACCAAAAATAGCCCCCAAATTTTTTTGTGATTTGTTGGTTTGATGATGTTTTGTTGATTTTGATCCATGGATTTACTTGGTTTCAAGTGGATCTAGCATTCCCCCAAGTTTCCCCTCTTTCCATCCACAAAATCCATCGAATTTTGACCCCGAAATCACCCATTTCCGCCCCAAAATCGCGAAACCATTCGAGCAATCGAGAAAATCCCGACACGAGCGGTACTACCGCCCTACAGAGTGGTACTACCGCTGTGAACCTCAAGCGGTACTACCGCCCCGCGAACGGTACTACCGCCGGGCCCCGTTCCAGCCGAAATAGTCGAAAAAACCCGACACGAGCAGTACTACCGCCCTTCCCAGCAGTACTACCGCCCTGGCCATTTCCAGCTTTCCGAGTTCCACCATTTCTACCATAACTTCCACATCCGGAGTCCGATTTTCGCGTTCTTTAGCTCGTTGAGAAGCTATTAACATTATCCATCCACCTAGATAGGTTACAACATCATTTGACACCATCACATTTGGTGAATTTTGGCATCTTTGCCTAGGGCTTCCACCACAACATCCGCATAACCACCACCGACTTCCGCAACCTAACCCATTTTGTTCCTTATAGCATTAGTGGTTGTTTGAGTTGCGATTTGAGTCTCCTAAGGTGTTTAGGCTACTTAGGGACGGTTGCTTCTTCATCAACCACCACCACCACCACTTCCACATAACCTTGCCCACCATACACTTCCGACAACCCAACTTAACCCAATAGTTGTTTGAGCTTGTTTGAGTTGTGGCTTGTGTCTCCTAAGGTGTTTCGGCTACTTAGGGACCGTGTGCTTCAACTCTTACACGTGTATAGCCCATCATCCCACTTCCGCATTGCCAAGTGCATACCACCACCGCTTTCCGCTACCACCATTTTGACATTTGTCATTTGAGATTTTGAGTTTGCGGTTTTTCCGTTTCCTAAGGTGTTTCGGCTACTTAGGGACGAGTCTCCATCATCTTGGTATCTACACCAAGAACACCGCCACTCATCATCGCAAGGACGGTAACCTCGACGACACCTTTGTATATTCCTTGCAATTGCATTGTTAACCCCTAGCCCATTTTGCGTTACTTGCCTATCGAGACTAGCCATTTGAGTATTGCCGGCAACGTTACTTGTGCACATTAGTGGTCCATACCTCCCATTGCATACATACCATATCATATTGGTATCATATCATCCATTGTGCCTCAAGTTTGTTCCGCATATACACAATTGCTATCTTGGTTTGTGCATTGTACAAAAGTGACCATAGAGAAAAAAAAAGAGAAAAAGCTTTTAAGCAAAAAGAGAGCAAAGAGCTCGTGAGCAAGTGCCATAGCATCATCCCATTGCACATAAGATTGTCAAATCAACATCATATGATATCATGCTTGAGAGACACACCGAACCATACATACATAGCATACTTGGATAGAAAGAATATCCATTTTGCATCTTATAGGTTGTGCACAAGTGTCGTATCCGCCTATTGAGCAATCGTGCTAGCGTCTCTCTTGAGTTGTGCAACACGAGCGTTTTGGTGGATTCCACATTTTGAGCTCATTCCTTGGTTGCACGACCCCATTTATCTATCCGTGTGTGTGTTTCCGTGTGCCATTCTTTGCTATTGGTCCATTTGTTTCGCTTATGAATTTGTGAATCTTTTTCAACATTATTGACTCTTGCTAACATTTTGCATTAAATTTTGTGCCACTATCCTCACCGAGCTCCACTATAAGCCTTACTTGTGTAGGTGTGAGAATCGACAAGGATCGGTACCAATAGTGCTATTTCATTGTCCACATTTGAGTGAACTTGATTCATCTTCAACTTTGGTCAAAGGTACATTGGTATTAGTTCTTCTCTTTCTCCCACTCATATTTGCTCGAGTCTTGTGATGGATAGGCAAGGCATTTCCTCTCCGGTCTACGACAACAACGACGGCGTGAACAACTACATCACCAAAGCGTCTATCTCCGATCTACAACGACAAGTACAAGGCGCACAATCAAGATTGCGAGAGCGCATCGAGAACATCTCCATCGACATTCGTCACTCCGAAGCAAGGAAAAGGGACTACATCGACAACAAGTTTGCCGCACAAAAGGAGGAGCAAGATGCGAGAATGGAAGAGATTCGGGCCTTGATCAAGTCTTCTTCCACTTCATCATCCTCAAGACGACGACGGTCAAGCCACAAGTCTTCGGAGCGCGAAAAAGATGCAAGTGCAAATCGTCCTCGTCCACATCTACATGGCGATCACCATCACGTTCATGATCATCACCGCCATGAAGGGCAAGTCACCTCCAAGCATCATGTGCACGACGATGACGAACGACATCTACTACGAGCTCAAGCATGACAACGACATCATCATCATGAAGATGCTCCACAAGCGCAAATACACAAGTCCCAACAAGCCCTACATCACGCCAAGTCCAAGCTTCAAGAGCACAAAAGAAGACCGCGAGACGACCACCACCAAGTCGGCGCTACGGCTACATCAACCACTTCGGCATCTTCGCCAAGTGTTCTCAAGGCATCTTCGCCTTTGGACGTACGGCATCTTCGCCTACTTCCCACGTGTACGCCTACATCGACTTCATCAAGTCCAAGGCGACCACCTACGAGCGAGGGTGACACTTCCATCTTCGGAAGCCCCTCAAGGAAGATGGCCGAGCATGGGAAACTCCCTTCGGTCATGGAGACGAGCTATGAGGTGCCACATCATATGGGCCTCCAACAACAAGGCAGCGACATGAAGGTCGAGCAAGGGCCATCCCTTGACCCACGGCGTCTGAGTTGAGCATGGAGACATTTGCACCTACACCTCTCCGACACCCACATATGTCGAGATGCCCAAAGTGCCATGTAAGGAGAGCCACCACCCCATGAGAGAGATGAGTGACTCCACCATATGTGACATTGAGAGCATTTCCTTTGAGAGGATGAGTGTGACCACCACTAGCCCCACACATGAGAGCATGCCACACATCCTATGTGAGGTTGAGAGCCACTTGAGTGACTCCACCAGCCATATGAGTGAGAGCATCCTTGAGGGAGTGAGTGAGCGACAACACTTAGTGAGTGAGGTAGTTGACACGGCATGTGAGGCCACTATGATTTCTAACGCCTTAACCTCTACTCCTAGTGTGTTTTCTTCTTTGGTGCTAGGTCTCCTACATGACGACATGCCTACCATTGATGAGTCCATACCTCCTATGGAGACGACGATGGCCATGATGGACGATGATGCACCTCCCACATGGTTCCATCAAGATGAAGATGACAACGAGACGATCTCCAACACCTCACCTACAACACATGAGCGACGCTCCAAAGGTAACATAGGTGATGGTGCTTCTCTTGTCCCACTAGTGGACTATCTTGACATCGGTTGCTCCCATGATGTTGACAAACCTATTGCCATGCTTCATGCTAGTGAGACTTCTTCATGCCTTGACTTACCTATTTATGATGAATATGATGATGAGCATGTTGAGTTGCCTAGTTGTGATGCTATGCTTCATAGGATATCATGCGAAAATTCTTTTGGTCACATCATGTTTGACAACCCATTGAACTTGTCATATGCTATGAGTGAGATCTCACATATTGCATCATTTCAATCTCAACATAGTAACTATGCATGCCCCATTAAAATCAATCCCATTTGCACTTATGGCATAGATGACGAGATGATGGTCATTGGCTTTTGCTTCTCTTGTGATGATATTGCCATGCTTCCTTTACATGATTCGTGCAACTCATCTACTACGTCATGCCATGATCACATTGTTCCAAATATGCATTGTTTTGGATGTTGTCAATATTCTCCACGTGATGTTTCTACTCTTGCTCATGAGGAGACCCCCATAGTTTCCTCATACATATTAGGAGATCTTGATGCATTTCATACTTTGCATGATTTCCATGATTGTGTACACCATATGCATTCCATGAACAACAATGCTCTAGATATTTCTCATGATGCATTACATAATTTGAGTCTCCATTATGCGAAACATAATAACAAACCTCTCATGATGGATGACATGTTTCTATATCACGCATCTCATTTATTTGAGCATTGGCTATTTTGTGCTAACAAACACATGCACGTGCACATCATGATGGATGATGTGTACAAATACCACGCACACACAATTTTTCCTTTGTCTTTGTTTTGTGTAGGTACTCATGTATACTCGTCAACCTCTCAATCCCAAGAGTTGATGAAACGAGCTCTTGAGAGCAACGATGCTTTGGGATCCCGTGGACTATACTTACCACTGTACTCTTCGCGCATCGACTACGCGCATCTCTTTTACTTGGCTCTCATACGGCTATGGGCTATCTACCACTTGTCACCTTATGCTCATTTTACCGTGTTCACATCGCATGCTATGCTTGCTCCTATGCCTTTGCCATGCAATTGTGACCCTTGCTTGCATCTACCCATGTTTCATCATTATGCTACTTCTATGTGTATTTGCATGCTTGGTGGAGATCCTTGTCGCTATTGCCATGTTTATCATGTGCCCCATACTATTGATGCTTGTTGTGTTGGGAGAGTCATGATGACCCATTGCTACTTACATATGGCCTCTCGCCAATACATTGATGATATTTTTCTCATATCTTGCTTTCATGCTTGTGCTATGTCATGTGAATTATTCTTGCACACTATTTGCACCAATGACATGCTTGCCATGATTCCTTCTAGTACGTTGCATCTTTGCACTACTAGCTTGCTTGACTTGATAGCTATGATTGCTTGCTATGTTGCATCACCCATGTTCCACTATTACTGCTTTCTTGGGTTGATGACATAGATGTTGATGCCTCTCACTTGATTTGTCATGATCATTGTCTCTTGTCTCCATTAGTTGCATCTCTCATATCACCTTGTATTGAGTGCCAACTTACTATGCTTATTGATCTTGGAGATTTGGACACTTTACTTGTGATGCATGCTTGTTTGATTGAGCCTATTGCACATGGTTGTTCTTGCATCATATGCCTCCATACTATGACACGCTCCTTGTACTTTCTTATGATGAGCATGATGCATACACTTGTTGGGTATCTTACCACTCGAATGATAGGTTTTGCATTTCCGCTAACCTCATTTGTTTTTCCGAGTGTTTGTCATGTTCTTTCATTTTGGAGGTTTCACAAGGTGATGCCGTTATGCGACATATTGGTTATGTGAAGGCATGCATGATGTGCGGCACCAACATTTTTGACATTCTCATAAAGGTGAACTCCTTCTCTTTGAGCAATCCTCAAATATGCATATTGGATGGGTCACTCTTTCATTGTTGTTTCCTTCTTGTTGTCTACATGATACATCTCGTGAAAGGAGGAGCGACATTGGAGATTGGCTACATGGACCTTCACAGTGAGGAACGCTTGCACTTATTGGATGCACCTTCGACACTCCACTCATGCCTCAACATCGAGCTTTGGTACACCAACACCTTCATATTTGTTGATTGTGCTCACACATGTCATGCTCGATGGACGTATCATACTCACCACAAGTTTGCACCCTATGCATGGATTGACTCACATTGTGATTGCCTTGTTGCATCTTGTATTCCCATGTCATCCATGATATATGAGCTTGCGCATTTCCTTAGCAAATTTGTTGTGATCTACCTTGAAGGCATATTCATACATCATGATCATATTGTCCATCATCAATTGCATGATAACATATACATATTGAGCATCCACTGCCTTATTCATGCTATTGATAAAACATCTCACTATGACATCATTTTGCACCGTGGTTGCATAGATCATATTTACAACACATTTGTTTACACAATGATTGCATTTCCTCCCATGAATGCTTTGCATCTCATTCTAGATCATCTTGATATGCTTCATGCGCTTTGTCACGACCAATCTTACCGCACGGACTCATTCTTACATGATGGACATTTTGTGTGCGCTAACCATTGTATTTCGAGTGTTGCTTGTGTTTGCTCTTTTGCATGTCTATCACTCCGCGACACCTTGGACTACTTGGATTGCGCCATGTCTTCAACTTCTTCCAACTACAAGTCCGTCTATGACAACCGTTTCCATGGTGATGAGGATCACGATCCGAGGTCGGATCCTTCCCAAGGGAGGGAGATGATGCGGAGCATCCTATGGACATCACCATGTCAAGAGTCCGTTCGCAAGTGACACGTGCGACATGTACTTCACATACACAAAGGTGAATCATCTCCTTTACACGTGCTCACTTGACCCCTTCGAGGATGGTATACTACTTGACACTCTACTCGTGTGCATGCATAGGTATTGTCGGAACACTAAGGACGACGAGGAGGAGTGCAAGCGCCAAGGAACAACTACACCATCCACGAGGGAAGCACGAAGCGACGACGGAAGAAGACCCAGACGAGCGGTACTACCGCCCCGTAAGCGGTACTATCGTGACCAGTGGTACTACCCCCCCCTTGCCGCTTCGCCACTACCGCTCAACCCGGCAAATACTAGTGTTCGCACGATCCGGCCCAGTACTACCGCTCAGCCCAAGCGGCACTACCGCTTGAGCGGTACTACCGCCTTTGGCGGTACTACCGCCTGCTTGCATCGCAGAGTCGGGCAGAGGCCCATGTATCCCTCCTCACTTACCCCTTCGTGGACATATGCTATATAAACTCCCCACCTCCTCCTAGCTAGGGTTAGCACTGGATTAGCTCATGTTTGTGTGAGAGCCTTTGCTCATCCACTTGGATACTTCTCCTCGGAGTTCACGACCTCTTGGAGAAGATCCCCAAGCGGATTCAAGACCCCTTCTAGGGAAGAACATCAAGGCCTCCTCTTGGAGAAGAACGGTTCCTTTGTATCCTTACCTTTGTTGACTTTGGATCTCGTGAATCTCTTATGTGTATGATGTTCTAGCACTTGTGTGATCGATTCCCTTGTTGGTTAAGTGATTCTCTCTCGTTTTCCCCGTGTTTTCCCTTGTGCTTCCGCGTGTTCTTCGTGATTCCCCGTAGGATCCACTCCAAACGTGAAAGATCGACGAATTAGGGTTCCACCCTACATCATTGCCTCTCCATACCTACCCCCCACTCTACTGTCAGACTTAGAACCACGACACCTATAGCGAACGGTGATAGCATTTATAGGTCTACAATCGGAACACAAGCGGAAACTTCCATCGGGCTTAGGCACAAGTATGACGGGAACGGCACAAGGGCTTAAGCTTTCACGTACATGACCGTTGTCGATTAGTTGTTGTACTTACCGTTGAATCTCCTTAGTTTCTTCGGGATTGACACGGTATGGAGCTTTGTTTGGAAGTGGCGCTCTGGGGATGAGGTCGATTCGATGCTCAATGCCTTGTAGAGGAGGTAGACCCGGAGGTAGTTCACCGGGGATAACATCTTGAAATTCCTGCAAAAGAGATTGAAACACCAAAGGTAGCTCGTGAATGGTGTTAGTTTTTGTTTCTCCATCCTTGCACACAAGGACAAAGTGCATCACACTCGATGGGTTCTCACACACTTCTCTCATCTCAATTTTTGTGGCAAATAGTATGAGGTTTTTCTCTCTAGGAGAAGAGGCGCTCAAGTTTGGCTTGTGGCTCTCACTCACTTTTTGGTGGCTCACTTTCTCACTCTTCTCTTTATGGTGGGTGGCTTGCTTGTCGGCTATCACTTGACTAGGAGACATAGGTCGTAGCACATATTCCTTCCCTTTCATCTTGAAGCTATAGTGGTTGGTACGCCCGTTGTGGAAGACACCATGGTCGAATTGCCATGGTCGACCAAGAAGGAGGTGGCAAACGGTCATTGGGACCACACCACACTCCAATGTGTCCTCATATGCACCAATTTTGAAGGATACTTGGACCGTATGCTCAACTCGTATAGTGCCGGAGTCACTTAGCCATTGAACCTTGTAGGGGTGCGGGTGCTTCTTCTTGACCAATTGAAGCTTGGAGCATAGTTCTTCACTTGCCAAGTTGTGGCAACTACCTCCATCGATGATGACCTTGACGGATCGTCCATTGATGCCGGCCTTTGTGTGGAAGATGTGGCATTGTTGGTCTTCTTCTTGTTGATGTTGAAGAGTCAAGACCTTGGAGACAACGAGAGCTGGGCTCGTATCTTCATCACAAAAGACTTGATCATCTTCATCCTCGTTCACACGCCCGTGCATGGCCACTTGCTCAAGAGCTTCCATTTCATCTTCACTCATTGAGTCGTAGGTGCCATCGTCATTGAGGATCATGGTGCGCTTGTTAGTGCATTCATAGGACTTGTGGCCTCGGCCGCCGCAAGTGAAACACTTGAAGGAGCTTGTCTTGACGGTCTCATCGGTTGGAGTAGATGACGAAGCACGCGGCTTGAAGTTGCTTGTAGTCGGAGGAAGACGACTTGAACTTGTGGAAGTTTTCTTGTAACTTGACTTGTCGTCGTTGCTTGGAGAAGGCTTGGTTGATGTCGAAGTTGGAGTTGTTGTTGAAGCTTGGTTATTGGAGAAGCCGTAGCTCTTGGAGGAGTACTTGGCGTACTTGAAGTCATCTTGCACTTGGCGTTCCGCCTTTGTAGCTTGATGCACGAGCTCAATGAGGTTAGAGTAGGGTTGGAAGTCAGCGATCTTCTTGATGGGATGATTGAGTCCATTCAAGAATCATGCCATTGTTTGCACATCATCCTCCATGACATTGGCTCGAATCATGGCAATCTCCATTTCCTTGTAGTATTCTTCAATACTCTTAGTTCCTTGCTTGAGGAGTTGTAGCTTCTTGAAGAGATCGCGGTTGTAGTAGGTTGGTACAAAACGTGCTCGCATGACATCCTTCATTTGAGCCCCAGTTGTGATTGGAGGTTCAACTCTTGCTTGTCGGTGCTCAAGGACTTGTTCCCACCATATGAGCACATAGTCTTGGAACTCAAGTGATGCCATAGCGATCTTCTTCTCTTCCTCATAGTTGTGAAAACGAAAGATTTTGTCGACCTTCAATGCCCATGAGAGGTACTCTTCGGGATCATTGCTTCCATTGAACTTGGGCATTGGAAATTTGAGCTTGCCATAGCGTTGATGTTCATTGTGTTGTTGGCGATGGTGATGATGACGCCCTTGACGTGGAGGGTAATCATCCTCATGTTGCTCTTGGCGTGGAGGAAGTCCATGATCAACTTGCTCTTGTTGACCTTGAGGTTGCGGTGGAGCTTGACGCGCTTGTGAGGGAGCTTGTGTAGCTTGACGTTGGACACGCTGATGGTAGTTCCTCTCTTGGATTTCTTCTCGAAGGGCTTCCTCTTGATTGCGCCGTTCGCGATTGCGGTTGGCGATAGCTCGACTTGATGCTTGAAGGGCACGTTCCGCCTCAAGAGCTTGTGCTTCTCGTTGTTGTTGTTGAAGACGTTGAGCCTCGGCGTCTTGTTGCTCTTGGTGTAGACACGCTCTTTCTTCTTCTTCTTGGCGACGAAGACGTTGTCGTTCTTGAGCTTGAGCAAACGCTACTTGGTTTGATTGTGGACGAGGGACTTGCTCATTGACTCGCTCTTGTGAATGCTTGACATGTAGCGGGTTGCGAGATGCATGACGGTCTTGACGCGCGGCTCGTCGAAGAGTGTTCGATGACGGTGTACTTGAGCCGGAGAAGGAGTCATCGGATTGTCGACTGGAGTGGCTCCGTCTTGAGTATGACGATGTAGAAGGAGGCCAGTTCACCAACAAGGCGTGGATTTCGTCCATTCTTGCATCGTTCTCTTGCTTGTGCGCGTCGAGTTTGTTGTCGAAGTAGTCTCTTGTACGTTGCTCGGAGAGTCGTAAGTCGGTGGAGAGGTTGTCGATGCGTTCGCTCATTGCTTGTTGCTCTTGATGGAGAGCCCGTTGTGCACCAAAGAGGTGGCTCTTGGTGACGAATGATGACATGTCGTCTTCTTGCTCGATGAAGAGTGGGTTTGTAGAAGTACTTGGCCTATCCATCATTTCAAGCAAATTGTGAGTAGTAGAAGGAGAAGAACTAATACCAATGTACCTTTTACCGATGTTGTATATGAATCAAGTTCACTCAAATGCGGACAATGAAATAGCACTATTGGTACCAATTCTTGTCGGTTCTTACACCTACACAAGTAAAAGCTTATGGTGGAGCTTGGTTAGGATGGTGGCACAAAATTGATTGCAATCGTTAGTTTGACTCAAAGATGTTGAAAAAGATTTGCAAATTCGCAAATGCAACAAGTAGACCAAGCAAGTAGTTGAACACAGAAACACACACGCAAATAGAATAATGGGATTGTGCAAACCAAAAATGAGCAAAAATGTGGAATCCACGAAAATGCTCTTGTTGCACAATACTAGAGAGACGCTAGCACGATTGCACAATAGGCGGATACGGAGCTTGTGCACAACCTACTAGGCAAAAATGCAACGATCTCTATCCCAAGTATGCTATATGTATGGTATTTCGGTGCTATGATCCAAGATGATCTTATATGACCATCTTAATGTTGTATGATGCTACGGTTCTTGCTCATAAGCTCTTTGCTTATGTTTCCTCTTTTGCTTAAAAGCTTGAGTGGCTCTTTCTCTTTTGAGCTCTTTTCTTATGCAAACTTCACGAACCAAGATAGCAATTGTGTATGCGATGACAACTTTGTGACACACAAGTTGATGTCAAGATATGCACCACTTTGTTATGGTATGTATGCTATGGAGTATGATCACTAATGTGCACAAGTCACGTTGCCGGCAATACTCAAAGGCTAGTCTCGATGGGTAAGCTACGCCAAAGATGTGGTATGATGGTTATCAATGCAATTGCAAGTATGACAAAGCTGTCGTCGAAGTTACCGTCCGAAGCGAAGATGAGTAGTCGACGAAGATGAGCGTTGGTTATGTTGATGTCGTACCGTACCTAAATAGCCGAAACACAATAGGACACGGGAAATCACAACTCAAATTCTCGAACCCAAAGTCAAATGATGGTACGGAGGTTATGTCGGGGGATTTTGGCAGGTGGAAGTGGTGGTGGTTGAAGTGGGGAAGTATGTAGATGTAGGTGGTGGTGGTGGAGAACTGCAAAACTGCAGTTTCAGCAGAGGAAGCCGGATGATCCGGGTCAGGATCCAGATGAGTCCGGATGATCCGGGCAAGGGTCCGGATGATCCGGGCAGGACAATCGCGGTCGGGAACTGCTCGGGATGAACTCAAAAACGGCGAGAATTTCGACGAATCCGCGATTTTGGATGGATTTCGAGGGGGAGAAGGTGGGGAAAAGCAAGATCCACGAGTTACACACCGAATCCACGGATCAAAATCAACAAATCATCATCAAAACCAACAAATCACAAAAAAGTTTGGGGCTATTTTTGGTGGGGATTTTCAGATTTAGGACGAAATCAACAAAATCAAGCTAGAAAAAGAGGGGTAGGGGCTCCAAAAACGTGATCAACGTGGCTCATGATACCAAGATGATGTAGGGTGGAACCCTATAGCGACGATCTTTCACGTTTGGAGTGGATCCTACGGGGAATCACGAAGAACATGCGGAAGCACAAAGGGAAAACACGGGGAAAACGAGAGAGAATCACTAAACCGACACGGAATCAATGACACAAGTGCTAGATCACCGAACACAAAGTGATACACAAGATCCAAAGTCAACAAAGGTAGAAGATACAAAGGAACCGTTCTTCTCCACGATGAGGCCTTGATGTTCTTCCCTAGAGAGGGGTCTTGAATCCTCTTGGGGGATCTTCTCCGAAGAGGTCGTGAGCTCCGAGGAGAAGTATCCAAGTGGATGAGCAAAGGCTCTCACACAAATATGAGCTAATCTAATGCTAAGTCTCAAAGTGAGGAGGAGGAGTCCTATATATAGGCTAGGGGGCGAAGGGGTACATCGGCTCAGCCCAACACGCGCGCAGGCGCTGGCCGGATGATCCGGGGGTGGAGCCGGATGATCTGGGCTGGTCCGGGTGGAGGCCCGGATGAGCTGGAGACGCGGCTGGTGGCGGTGCAGGGCCGGATGTCCGGCTGGGAGTCCAGACGTCCAGGCAGGGTCCGGATGATCCGGGACGGGGTCCGGATGATCCGGCTTCAGGTGGGAGCTTCGGGTGCCTTCGGGGTGAGTTAGCCGGATCGTCCGGGTCGTGGTCCGGATCGTCCAGGCTCTGTCCGGATCGTCCGGGCTGCCGTCCGGATCATCCGGCCAGTCTGGGACTTGGTGTTTTTCCTCTCCATCTTCACGCGTGTCTTCTGCTTCCGGTTCTCCTTGCTTCCTACCTTCTTCATGGTTAACTCCTAGGTACCTGAGTATGCATAGCGTTTCCGTTTGAGGTAGTAACCATTTCTCATGTGAATCGAAAGGGAATTGTGAGAGGAGTGATGTCACCTCGGTTTTAAGAGCTCTTACACGTGCTCGAGTCATGGGTCCAAGTGGTGTTGTAGGTGATGTAGATGCGTCCATGGGGATGATCATGGGATGCTCCGCATGAAATAATGTTGCCATGTTTCTAAAGTCCGAACAAGAGCATATAATTCTTTATCATAAGTAGAATAATTCAGACTAGGCCCACTCAATTTTTCAGAAAAATATGCAACAGGTTTGCCATCTTGTAATAACACACCTCCCAATCCAATTCCACTAGCATCACATTCAAGCTCAAAAGTCTTATTAAAATCAGGAAGTTGGAGTAAAGGAGCATGTGTCAACTTATCTTTCAATACCGTGAAGGCTTCTTCCTGTGCGGTACCCCAAAGAAAAGGCACATCTTTCTTTCTCATTGATTGGTGCAGCAATGGTGGTGAAATCTCTCACAAAACGCCTATAGAATCCAGCGAGGCCAAGAAAACTCCTCACTTGTGTGACCGTTTTGGGCTGTGGCCAACTCTCAATAGCGTCAATCTTGGCTTTATCAACTTCAATTCCCTGTGGAGTAACAACATAGCCAAGAAAAGATACTCGGTCGGTGCAAAAGGTGCACTTCCCAAGGTTACCAAACAAACGTGCATCACGTAGAGCAATAAAAACAGCGCGTAAATGTTCCAAATGTTCTTCCAAAGATCTGCTATAAATCAATATGTCATCAAAGTAAACTACCACAAATCGTCCAATGAAAGCACGTAAAACTTCGTTCATTAATCTCATGAAAGTACTAGGTGCATTAGTTAACCCAAAAGGCATGACTAACCACTCATATAATCCAAACTTAGTTTTAAATGTTGTTTTCCATTCATCTCCCAATTTCATACGAATTTGATGGTATCCACTACGCAAATCAACTTTGGAAAATATTGTAGAGCAACTCAATTCATCAAGCATATCATCTAGCCTAGGAATAGGATGATGATAATGAATAGTAATATTATTAATGCCTCTACAATCAACACACATATGTGATGTACCATCCTTTTTTGGCACTAGAATAATTGGAACAACACTAGGACTAAGGGATTCGCGTATATAACCTTTGTCGAGAAGCTCTTCTACTTGACGCATAATCTCCTTCATCTCCTCTGGGTTGGTACGGTATGGCGCACGGTTTGGCAGTGAAGCACCGGGAATTAAGTCAATCTGATGCTCAATCCCTTGAATAGGCGGTAATCCCGGTGGCACATCTTGTGGAAAGACGTCAGCGAACTCCTACAAAATGTTAGTGACAGCAGGAGGCAAAGTGGAAGGCACGTCCTCGAATGAAAATAATGCCTCTTTGCACACAAAAGCATAGCAAACAGATTTGCTGAAATCTAGCTCATCAATATCAGATTTGGTGGCAAATAAACATGCACTTTTTAATTTAATTTCAGAAGCAACACTAGATGGTTTATTATTAGGCTTCATTTGTTGCTCAAATTCTTTTGCCACAATCTGATTTTCACTCTTATTCTTCTCCTGTTTTGCTTTATTAGCTCTATTAATATCATCTTTCAAAATAGAATCAGGAGTCATAGGAAGCAAAGTAATATTTTTATCCTTATGAACAAGAGTATACTGATTGTTTCTACCACGGTGTACAAAATTTTTATCAAATTGCCATGGTCTACCAAGTAATAAGGAACATGCTTGCAGAGGTACCACATCACAATCAACATAATCAGCATATGTAGAGATACTAAAATGCACACGAACAGTACGTGTGATGTAGGGTGGAACCCTAATTCGTCGATCTTTCACGTTTGGAGAGGATCCTACGGAGAACACGATGAACACGGGGAAGAACGGGGGGGGGGGGGAATCACAAGGGGGAACACTCAAGAACAAGTCCAAATCACACATCCACTAGACAATCAAACACACAAGATCACAAGGTACATGAACAACAAAGGGAAAGATAGAAGGTAAGGTTCATCTCCAAGAGGAGGTCTTGATGATATCCTAGATGGATCTTCCCTAAAGAGGGGTCTTGCATCCGCAGCGGGATCTTCTCCTAGATGGAGGTCTTGGCCTCCAATGGAGTAGTGGTCTCTCTCTCTCAAGAGTAGAGATAGGTAGGAGCAAACCTCACTTAAGAATGAGCTATCACTTTGCTAACCCTAGAAAGGAGGTGGAGGAGGTCTATTTATAGCCCAAGAGGCGAAGGGGTAAGTGAGGGGCGAAGGGGTACACGGGCTTCGGCCCAAGTCATGCACGCAGGCGGGGTCCGAATGATCCGGATGGTGGCCCGGATGATCCGGGTGTCGGGGGTCCGGATGATCCGGGCGACCGTCCGGATGATCCGGCTTCGTCGGGCAGCTTCTGTTGTCTTCGGCGAGGATATCCGGATGATCCGGAGGGGGACCCGGATGATCCGGCTGGGTCCGGATGATCCGGACGGTGGTCCGGACGTCCGGGCTATCTTCAGCCGTTGCTCCGTCTTCTTCTCCTTTCTTTCGTCTTCTCTTCCATGCTTCCCTCGCGGATGGTGTAGACGTACACTTGCGCTCGCACTCCTCCTCGACATCCGTGATGTTCCGACAATACCTATGCATGCACACGGGAGAAGTGTCAAGTAGTATACCATCCTCGAGAGTGTCAAGTGAGCACGTGTAAAGGAGATGATTCACCTTTGTGTATGTGAAGTAGATGTCGCACGTGTCACTTGCCAAGTGGACTCTTGACATGGTGATGTCCGTAGGATGCTCCGCTTCATCCCCTCCCCCTTGGGAAAGATCCGACCTCGGATCGAAAACCAAATCACCATGGGAAAGAGATGGCTTCGCCGTGAGGAAGTGGACGTTCACCAAGTACTCGTCATCTTCAATCTCGCAATGGGCACTCTCCAATGTCGCACCGTCTTGGGATTCCTTCAAAATGATCAAGGACAACAAACACTTGGAAAAACAAATGTGGTTAGCGTTAGTGCAAAACCAAGCATTCAAGAGGTGACTCACCAAACAAGTGTTGTCATCAAGCATAGCGTATTGTGTGACAAAGGATTGTGACATGGCATGTAAGCACATAAATTGAGCACAAGGAAAGATATCATGGGGACAAGCATGTAAATGTGAGGTAGAGATGCAAATATGTGTGACAAGAGCATAAGCATCCACCTCAAGTTCATAGCAAACATTGGCAAAGCGCTCAATGAAAGGTCTATGGTAGGCATAGGAATCATTCACAACACCAAAGAAGATAAGATGTCTAAACACATGGGTCAAGTGCAAGACAATCGAAACATAATGTGCATAGGGTGTAGTGAATATAGTGTGGCACTCAACACAATGGAAAGGGCAATTGTTCATCATGTGTGAGGCATGAGCATATATGTCATCAACCCAAGAAAGCAAGTAGTGGAACATGGGTGATGCAATATAGCAAGCAATCATAGCAATCAAGTCAAGCAAGCTAGTAGTGCGAAGATGCAACATACTAGAAGGAATCATGGCAAACATGTCATTGGTGCAAATGGTGGGTATGAATAATTCACATGTCATAGGACAAGCATGAAAGCAAGATATGAGGACAATAGCATGGGGCACATGATAAACATGGCAATAGCAACAAGGATCTCTACCAAGCATGCAAATACACATAGAAGTAGCATAATGATGAAACATGGGTAGATGCAAGCAAGGGTCACAATTGCATGGCAAAGGTATAGGAGCAAGCATAGCATGCAAAGTGAACACGGTAAAATGAGCATTAGGTGACAAGTGGTAAATGGCCCATAGCCGTGTGAGAGCCAAGTAGAGGAGTTGCGCGTAGTCCTTGCGCGAAGGGAACGGTGGTAAGGATAGTCCACGGGATCCCAAATCGTCATTGCTCTCAAGAGCTCGTTTTGTCAACTCGTGGGATTGCGAGGTTGACAAGTATTCATGGGTATCTACACAAAAGAGACACAAACCAAAGAAATTGTGTGCGTGGTAAATGTACACATCATCCATCATGATGTGTATGTGCACGTGTGAGTTAGCACAAGATAAGCATCTCTCAAAGAAATTTGATGCATGGTATAAGAACATGTCATCCATCATGAAAGAATAGTTATTATGTATGACACGATGGGGACACAAATTGAGCAAACAAGTATATGGCACATCAAAAGCATGTTTATTCATGGGGAGCATATGGTGCACACAAGTATTGGGATCATGCAATGAATGGTATGGATCAAATTCTCCTAACTTGTATGAGGAAACTATGGGGGTCTCCTCATGAGCAAGAGTAGTAACATCATGTGGAGAATATTGACAGCAATCAAAACAATGCATATTTGGAACAATGTGATCATGGCATGACATATTGGATGAATTGCGCAAATCATGTAAAGGAAGCATGGCAATATCATCACATGAAAAACAAAAGCCAATGACCATCATCTCGTCATCTATGCCATAAGTGCAATTCGCATTTATTTTAATGGGGCATGCATAGTTACTATGTTGAGATTGAAATGATGCAATATGGGAGATCTCACTCATAGCATATGACAAGTTCAATGGATTGTCAAACATGAAGTGACCAATAGAATTTTCACATGATATCCTATGAAGCATAGCATCACAACTAGGCAACTCAACATGCTCATCATCATATTCATCATTAATAGGTAAGTCAAGGCATGAAGGAGTTTCACTAGCATGAAGCATGGTAATAGGTGGGTCAACATCATGGGAGCAATCAATGTCAAGAATGTCCACTAGTGGGACTAGAGCATCACCTTCACCTATGTTACCTTTGTCATTCCACTCAAGTGGTGTAGGTGAGGTAGGAAAGACCAAATGGTGGTCATCATCATCATCTTGATGGAACCATGTGGGTGGTGCATCATAATCCACCATGGCCATCGTCTTGTCCAAAGGGAGGACGAAGTCGTCGAGGATCGGCGCATCATCATAAATGGTACCTAGCACCAAATGAGAAGACACAATAGAGGTAGAGGTCAAGTCGTTAGAGTTGAAAGTGGCCTCACATGACCTATCAACTATCTCACTCTCTCTATGTGGTGGTTCACTCACTCCCTCAAGATAGGTGCACTCAATCTCACATATGGTGGAGTCACTCATCTCACTCAAGTGGTGGGGGTTGTGGCTCTCGTCACATGGGAATTGTGGCAACTCTTCATATATGGGGCTAGTGGTGAAGTCACTCTCACTCTCAATATGGTGGCACAAGTCACTGAAGTCATCATACGTCGCCGTGGTCGAAGGGAAGATCCCATGCTCAACCATCTCGTCGTGGTCGCCGTGGATGAAGGCCGAAGATGGCACATCATCACTCTTGTCGTGGATGAAGGCCGAAGATGGCTCAACATCGCTCTCGTCGTGGATGAAGGCCGAAGATGGCACATCATCACTCTCGCCTCCTAAGATGGAAGCATCATCCTTGCTCGCCACCTTGTCACTCGCCTCCAAAGCTTGGTCCTTGAAGGTCTCCGTAGTCGAACTCGTCGCCGCACCGTCTTGAAAAAGAGTCAAAGTAGACTCGGCATCATCAATGCCACAAAGAGGGATGGCGGTGAAGTCGCACTTGGGAGCATCGTCTTGGAGCTTGTTGGGCTTGGACATCTTGGTGGTACTAGCCTCATGCTTGTCGTAGAGCTTGGTCGCCGCGAAGTTTGCTTGGGGTGGAGAAGCCTTGGCCTTCATGAGTTCTTGTTCCGCCTTGAGAGCACCAATGTAGTAGTCGTCGATGGACTTGTAGTTCTTGAGAACGATGGTCTTGGAGATGTCGTTGTGCAATCCCATCATGAAGTGGAACTTCATCGAAATGGGGTCGCCCACGCCCGCTCGTCGCAAGGCAATCATCATCTCCTTGAAGTACTTGTCGATGGACTTGGATCCTTGGGTGGTGTTCTCCAATTGGCTTCGAAGTTGTTCCGTGTAGGTTGGAGGCAGAAACTCTCGCCGCAAAGCTTTCTTCGTCTTGGGCCAACTCATGTCGTAGTACTCCGAAGGTGTGTGAAGCCACCATGCCAATGCGTAGTCGTGGAAGTTTCTTGTGGCGCACTTCACTTGATCTTCAGGAGGAACTTGATGTAGCTTGAGGTAGTCATCCATCAAACGCTCCCACTCAAGGTACTCCTCGGGTTCGTGAGTCCCATATAAAGGAATCATGTGGTCGGTGTCGAGGTCGTAGTAGCTCGTGGAAGTCGCGGACTTGAGCTTGGGTAGCTTCTCTTGAGTGTAGTCTTGAGGTGCTTGTTGGCAAAGATGCCCAATATCCGAAGGCGAAGATGCCTTGTAGTCACTTGGCGAAGATGCCAAGGGAGATGGTGAAGTCATTGAGCGGTTGTTGATGTTGAGCTCTTGACCTTCACTTTCTTGTTGTTGATGGTGTCGATGCCGATGTGATCTTGCCGGAGATGGTAGCTCGGAAGCATGTGCTCTTGAGCGTCTTCTCGAAGATGAGGAAGATTGCTTGTAGGACTTGATGAGGGCTTTGATCTCCTCCATTTTAGCTTGCATCTTGGCGTCGGAGTTGTTGTTCATGGCATCGAACTCGTCGTTGTTGTTGTAGCCCGAAAGTGAAATGCCTTGCCTGTCCATCACAAGACTCGAGTAGGGGTGAGTAGGAAATGAGATAAACAATACCAAGTTACCTTTTCCCAAAGTTGAGGATGTATCTCGTTTCACTCAATGTCAGATGAAAGAATAGTGGAATTGGTACCGGACTTGTTCACTCACACCTATCAAGTAAAGCTTATGGTAGAGCTCGGTGAGGATAGTGGCACAAAAATTTAATGCAAAATGTTAGCACGAGTCAATAATGTTGAAAGAGATTCACAAATTCGCAAGTGAAACAAGTAGACCAATAGCAATGAGAGGTACACGGAAACACACACACGGATAGATAAATGGGGTCGTGCAACCAAGGAATGAGCTCAAAATGTGGAATCCATCAAAACGCTCGTGTTGCACAACTCAAGAGAGACGCTAGCACGATTGCTCAATAGGCGGATACGACACTTGTGCACAACCTATAAGATGCAAAATGGATATTCTTCTATCCCAAGTATGCTATGTATGTATGGTTCCCGGTGTTTCTCTTAAGCATGATATCATATGATGTAGATGTTGGTATGGCTCTTATTTGCAATGGGGTATGATGCTATGGCACTTGCTCACGAGCTCTTTGCTCTCTTTTTGCTTAAAAGCTTTTTCTCTTCTTTTTTTTTCTATGGCCACTTTTGCACAATGCACAAACCAAGATAGCAATTGTGTATATGCGGGAACAAACTTGAGGCACAATGGATGATATGATACAAAGATGATATGGTATGTATGCAATGGATGGTGGATCACTAATGTGCACAAGTAACGTTGCCGGCAATACTCAAATGGCTAGTCTCGATAGGCAAGTAACGCAAAATGGGCTAGGGGTTAACAATGCAATTGCAAGGGAATATACAACGGTGTCGTCGAGGTTACCGTCCTTGGCAATGATGAGAGGCGGTGTTGCCAATGTCGCCCCGTTCCTAGTTAGCCGAAACACCGTAGGAAACGGAAAAAACCGCAAACTCAAAATCCAAAGGCAAATGTCAAATGGTGGTAGCGGAAAGCGGTGGTGGTTATGCACTAGGCAAATGCTGAAGTGGAATGATGGGCTATACACGAGTCGGAGTTGAAGTTGACGTCCCTAAGTAGCCGAAACACCTTAGGAGACACAAGCCACAACTCGAACAAGCTCAAACAACAATTGGGTTAAGTTGGGTTGTCGGAAGTGTATGGGGGGAAGGTTATGTGGAAGTGGTGGTGGTGGTGGTTGATGAAGAAGCAACCGTCCCTAAGTAGCCGAAACACCTTAGGAGACTCGAATCACTACTCAAGCAACCACTAATGCTATATGGAACAAAATGGGTTAGGTTGCGGAAGTCGGTGGTGGCTATGCGGATGATATGGTGGAAGGCCTAGGCAAACTTGCCAAATTTCAGAAAATATGATGGAGTCAAATGATGTTGGTGGTATTTTTGTGGGATAGGGGATGTCAATAGCTTCAAAACGAGCTAAAGAACGTCAAAAACGGAGTTCGGATGAATTAGTTATGACCAAAACAAAATTTCAGCCGAGTCAGTTTCAGGGTTAACCGGATGATCCGGGAGGAGGTCCGGATGATCCGAGCTAGGTCCGGATGATCCGGGAGGAAATCCGGATGATCCGGGTTCGTCAGCGCCGGTTCTGTTTTCTGGGTGCGCGATTTATCCGGACGTCGGGGGGGCGTCCAGCTGATCCAGGTGAGGTCCGGATGATCCGGGAGAATGTTCGGATGATCCGGGCAAGTCAATCCGCTCGGGATTTGCTTGTGGGGATGAATTTTTGGGCGGAAATGGATGATTTTTGGGGCAAAATTTGAGGGATTTCGTGGATGGAAGGTGGGGAAACTTGGGGAGATGCTAGATCCACTTGAAACCAAGCAAATCCATGGATCAAAATCAACAAAACATCATCAAAACCAACAAATCACAAAAAATTTTGGGGCTATTTTTGGTGGGGATTTTCGGATTTAGGACAAAAACAACAAAATGAAGCTAGAAACACGGGGTAGGGGCTCCAAAAACGTGATCAACGTGGCTCATGATACCATATGATGTAGGGTGGAACCCTAATTCGTCGATCTTTCACGTTTGGAGGGGATCCTACGGAGAACACGATGAACACGGGGAAGAACGGGGGGGGGATCACAAGGGGGAACACTCAAGAACAAGTCCAAATCACACATCCACTAGACAATCAAACACACAAGATCACAAGGTACATGAACAACAAAGGGAAAGATACAAGGTAAGGTTCATCTCCAAGAGGAGGTCTTGATGATATCCTAGATGGATCTTCCCTAAAGAGGGTCTTGCATCCGAGGGGATCTTCTCCTAGATGGAGGTCTTGGCCTCCAATGGAGTAGTGGTCTCTCTCTCTCAAGAGTAGAGATAGGTAGGAGCAAAGCTCACTTAAGAATGAACTATCACTTTGCTAACCCTAGAAAGGAGGTGGAGGAGGTCTATTTATAGCCCAAAGGCGAAGGGGTAAGTGAGGCGAAGGGGTACACGGGCTTCGGCCCAAGTCACGCACGCAGGCGGGGTCCAGATGATCCGGATGGTGGCCCGGATGATCTGGGTGTCGGGGGTCCGGATGATCTGGGCGACCGTCCGGATGATCCGGCTTCGTCGGGCAGCTTCTGTTGTCTTCGGCGCGGATATCCGGATGATCCGAAGGGGGACACGGATGATCCGGCTGGGTCCGGATGATCCGGACGGCGGTCCGGACGTCCGGGCTATCTTCAGCCGCTGCTCCGTCTTCTTCTCCTTTCTTTCGTCTTCTCTTCCATGCTGCCCTCGCGGATGGTGTAGACGTACACTTGCCCTCGCACTCCTCCTCGACATCCGTGATGTTCCGACAATACCTATGCATGCACACTGGAGAAGTGTCAAGTAGTATACCATCCTCGAGAGTGTCAAGTGAGCACGTGTAAAGGAGATGATTCACCTTTGTGTATGTGAAGTAGATGTCGCACGTGTCACTTGCCAAGTGGACTCTTGACATGGTGATGTCCGTAGGATGCTCCGCATCAACGTGTTACCTTAACCTTGCCGCTGTTGTTGAACCATTGGATGTAGTAAGGATGTGGATGTGGTCTTGTGGTGAGAGAAAGCTTCTCCACCATCTCCATGCTAGCGAAGTTGTTGCAGCTCCCTCCATCTATGATGACGCGCACAGAACGTTCCTTCACAACTCCCTTGGTATGGAACAAATTGTGCCTCTGATTTTGGTCAGCTTGTGTGACCTACACACTCAAAACACGTTGAGCAACTAAACATTCATACCTGTCAGCGTCTTCAGGAGCCATGTATTTGCGTCTCATGATCAGAATCATCTCCACCATGTTCTACACGTGTAATAAGAGCCAAAGTCTCCTCATCATAGTCACTAGCGGACTCATACCCACCATCCTCGGTAGCAATCATCACACGCTGAGATTTGCATTCTCTCGCATAATGACCTCTACCCTTACAACGACGACAAATAATATCACTTGTGTGCCCTGTTGATGCCATGGAAGAAGAAGAACTCTGTGCAGGCCCGGCAGGTGCGCTCTTGGCAGATAATGGTGGTTGTGCCTGTATTCTTGTATCACGGCTGGAGGTGGCACCTGATGGAGGTGCTGGTGCAGTTGAAGTAGAATATTCACGAGGTGTCCATGATGAAGGTCGGCCTGTAGAAAAGTTAGTTCCCGCCAATGCTTGTCGATCCTGCACTTCACGTTCAGCTTTACAAGCAAGATGGAATAAACGAGTGATATTAGTATACTCCTTATAGTCTAGAATGGTCTGAATCTCTCTATTTAAACCACCCAGAAAACATGCAAGCATAGCTTCATTCTCGTCAACAATACCACATCTAATCATGCCAGTTTGTAATTCCTGATAATATTCTTCTACAGAATTTTTTCCTTGTCTTAAGCGCTGCAATTTTTGAAGCAATTCACATTGATAATATGGTGTGATGAGGACATCAATACCATTGTTACACCCACAGCCCCTGCTGCTATACATACTGGACCAATTACTAGAGCTCGCGCACGCCAACTAAATTACCAGTTACTTTCGTTTCTTGGTAATGATTCTAATGTTCATGAGAATATGATGCTGCCTAAATTGGATACATTTGTTTTGCTTACAAATGAAGGGCCTAGCTTGGAGAAGGATGAACATTGGAGCAAGAACAAGCATGGAGATGATGGCATGCGCAAGGGGGACAAGAATGGAGTTACAAGTGATGATTTCAGGACTTTGAAGCCACCATAATGAGTGCATGAAGCCTTGGACGAAATATACAAGATGCCCCTTCATAAATTTCGTCCAGAGGCTATTCTAGGTGCTGCGTCACCTTATTATTGGGCCAGGCCCATGTAATTTCGAAATACATTAGTATAGGCTATTTTTAGAGTCCGTATGTGTGGGGAAACAAGAGATAGGGTTAGTTTCGGACCCCTCCACCAAGGGCCACGAAATTCTCCCCCTCTTCCTCCATATATACAGCCCTTAGGGCACCGTTTAGACTTTGGGTTTTGTTTAGATCAAAAGTTCGCCATAGCTGCAACTTCGCGTACTTCGTTTGTGTTCAACGACCAGATAAAGGCGTCACAGAACCCCACCTTGATCAATAAAGCTTTCATCTTATATTCGCAATATCCAGATTGCAATCTCAGTTTCTTGCTTGTTCTTCGTTTGCTCGCAGGAAATAGACCCTCGTGGTCAGGTTGGTCGTGCTCCGGCGTGGTCAATAACCTCTCGGAGTTGGTTTAGCGATTGCTAAGGCGCGACGTCCTCGCACGCTCGTAGTCGGATCGTCAAAGTCGACTTCCACCAAAGCGAAATCCACCATCTCATCGAAAGACGGGACACCTCCGCCTCTATCATGGTGGAACCCAACGAGTACGCATAGCAGTTTTCAAAGCAGCCCAAGTAGTTGGAATAGGATATAATCTACAATATTCAGACCACCATACACATGCAAAACTAGTGAAAGCACAAACAGCAGCGGCAACCCGTCTCTCCTCGGGATATTGTAAACATGTAAATCGTTGTTCAGTTTGTAACTCCCAAGTAAGATATATATCAGGAACATATCTACCCTCAAATGGTGGAATATTCAATTTCAGTTCAGGAAGATGGTCATGATCTCGTACCTGAGGGAGAGCCCTACCATTGTGATTATTTGCATGTGGACGACCTGGTGGTTGTGGTGCAGGTGGTTGCACGTAGTTCTGATTTTGTAACCTCATCCTCGTAATCCCCCACATAATCATCCTCCTCCGCATCAGCAGTAGGAGCCACAGAAGTATCAACAGCAGCACCAACAGTTTGGCCAAACGCAAGAGGGACACGGCTCGCTCGGCAGAGGGCTGTTTCGCGATGTGGAGGTAGTCGTTGTTGTTGTTGTTGTTGGAGAGGTGCGTTAGGTGCAGCGGGTGGTGGTGGTGAAAGACGCGCGAGCAATTCATTAAACTTGTTATCGAGCTTTGTTTCGAACGTCTTCTCCATGCCATCTATCTTCTCCATGGCCTCGTCAATTCTGTTTAGCACATCTTGCACCTGTCCACTCATCATTTGCTGAAATTTATCATGTAGTTGTTTGTTCGTCAGGTTCTCCCAGTCAGTCTCATCGACTTGTGATCCTACCATGGTTAGCAGCAAATAGAAACACACAAGAATATGATCCTACAGACTACTAAGAAGTGGTGGTGGTGTATCACAAACCCGTCAAGCAAATCTCAAATTCTTACCAGTTCTTACCCAGCAGCAGGTGGTGATCGGCAATCGTTGTAGTCAAAACTCTCAAAGCTTGGATAGAGCGATTACCAGGGAGAGTCAAACGCACGACGTAGATGTATGTGGAGCTGGGAAGACTTATAATATGGTAGCAAAAAGGGTCAACAATAATCAATTCAGAGATGCAAAGTTGAATAAACACTCAACGATGGTACTGTGCTGGTCCAAGGCTAGACTGTGCTAGAGACGCGAGCCTAGAACACCAACAAAATCACGGCACGGCACGTAAACAAGGGAGGAGCACACTGAATTTTTTTTCTTTTTTTTCCTGTTTTTTTTCACTTTTTTCCTCTTTTTTTGCTCCGCAATAATTTTTTTTTGAAAAAGTCTACAAATGGTCTAAAAACTGCCTAGCCAGAATTTTCCAGACTTAGTTTTTTTTCTCTACTGCGGGTAGCACGGAAGTTTGGAAGTCCTCCTCTGTCACGACTCGGAGTATTGCATGATCTGGAAATCCAAGACAGAGTAACAAAATACCGGACTCGGAATAGGACTGGTGGTGGAGATGAAACTGGTGGAACTCGGACTGGTGGCGGAGATGAATCTTGTGGAACTCGGACTGGTGGCGGATATATGTTGCAGGTGGACTCGGATTGGCGTGATGGCGGTGGATATGTTGTGGCGTATATGGACTCGGATTGGCGGTGAATATGTGGTGGTGGTATATTGGAGCGATGACGTGACAACCTGTGAACAGAACTCGAAACTCCAAAGGACTAGACGCTAAGACCAGCAACCTGACACGACGATGCAACCGCAAATTAAACAAAGCAAATACAGTAAAGATTATGCAAAGGCTCAGATTGTTTCGGATGGGATGAACTAACCCTAATTTTTTTGGCTTTTTCGTGGACTATAGATATGAAGAACAAACTCGATCTAAACTACGAAAAACTGTAAAATCTCACCGAGCAACATGGAAATCTGATACCACTTGATAGAGGCAAAGGTTTCCCGTCTTTCAATGAGATGATGGATATCGCTTTGGTGGAAGTCGACTTTGACGATCCGACTACGAACGTACGAGGACGTCGCGCCTTAGCAATCGCTAAACCAACTCCGAGAGGTTATTGACCACACCGGAGCATGATCAACCTGACCACGAGGGTCTGTTTCCTGCAAGCAAACGAAGAACAAGCAAGAAACTGAGATTGCAATCTGGATATTGCGAAGGTGGGGTTCTGTGACGCCTTTGTCTGGTCGTTGAACACAAACGAAGTACGCGTAGTTGCATCTATGGCGAACTTTAATCTAAACAAAACCCAAAGTCTAAACGATGCCCTAAGGGCTGTATATATGGAGGAAGAGGGGGGAATTTCGTGGCCCTTGGTGGAGGGGTCCAAAGTCAACCCTATCTCTTTTTTCCCCACACATACGGACTCTAAAAATAGCCTATACTTATGTATTTCGAAATTGCATGGGCCTGGCCCAATAATAAGGTGACGCAAGACCTAGAATAGACTCGGGACGAAATTTATGAAGTGGCATCTTGTATATTTCGTCCAAGCTTTCATGCACCCATTATGGTGGCTTCAAAGTCCTGAAATCATCACTTGTAACTTCGTTCTTGTTCCCCTTGCGCATGTCATCATCTCCATGCTTGTTCTTGCTCCAATGTTCATCCTTCTCCAAGCTAGGCCCTTCATTTGTAAGAAAAACAAATTATCCAATTTAGGCAGCATCATATTCTCATGAACAATAGAATCATTACCAAGAAACGAAAGTAACTGGTAATTTAGTTGGTGTGCGCGAGCTCTAGTAATTGGTCCAGTATGTATAGCAGCAGGGGCTGTGGGTGTAACAATTGTATTGATGTCCTCATCATGTTTTGTTGATTTTGATCCATGGATTTGCTTGGTTTCGAGTGGATCTAGCATTCCCCCAAGTTTCCCCATCTTCCATCCATGAAATCCCGCGAATTTTGACCCCAAAATCTCCATTTTCCGCCCAAAATCGCGCCCCCGAACTCGCATCTCGCGTTGACCCCGACTCACCGGACGACTGGCGTTTTACTGACGTCCAGACCCCCACGAAGCACCGGACGTCCGACCTTTCCCGGACGATCGGAACCCCAAACCCGAGCTGAATTTATGGATTTCCGACCCGACCGGACGTCCGGCGACCGGACATCCGTCTATTTATGGACGTCCGTAACCTGTATTTCAGACTTTGGCTGATTTTTGTTTTGTCCATAACTAATTCATCTGAACTCCGATTTTGATGTTCTTTAGCTCGTTTTGAAGCTCTTGACATCCCCTTTCCCACAAAAATACCACCAACACAATTTGTGTCCATCAAATTTTCGAAAATTTGGCAAGTTTTCCTAGGCCTTCCACCATATCATCCGCATAGCCACCATCGACTTCCGCACCCTAACCCATTTTGTTCACCATAGCACTAGTGGTTGCTTGAGTAGTGATTGGAGCCTTCTAAGGTGTTTCGACTACTTAGGGATGATTGCTTCTTCATCAACCACCACCACCACTCCCGCATTGCCTAGTGCAAAACCACCACCGCTTTCCGATACCACCATTTGACATTTGTCATTTGAGATTTTGAGTTCGCGATTTTTTTCCATTTCCTAAGGTGTTTCGGCTACTTAGGGACGAGTCTCCATCATCTTGGTATCTACATCAAGAACACCGCCACTCATCATCGCAAAGGACGGTAACCTCGACGACGCCATTGTATATTCCCCTTGCAAATTGCATTGTTAACCCCTAGCCCATTTTGCATTACTTGCCTATCGAGACTAGCCATTTGAGTATTGCTGGCAATGTTACTTGTGCACATTAGTGATCTATACCTTCCATTGCATACATACCATATCATATTGGTATCATATATTGTGTCACAAGTTTGTTCCCGCATATACACAATTGCTATCTTGGTTTGTGCATTGTGCAAAATTGGCCATATAAAAAAAAAGAGAGAGAGAATAAAGCTTTTAAGCAAAAGAAAAAGAGAGCAAAGAGCTTGTAAGAAATAGCCATAGCATCAAAATATATCATATGCTATCATAATTGATCATTTTGGATCATTGTGTGAGAAACACCGGGAACCATACATATATAGCATACTTGGGATAGTTTATCCATTTTGCATCTTATAGGTTGTGCACAAGTGTCGTATCCGCCTATTGAGCAATCGTGCTAGCGTCTCTCTTGAGTTGTGCAACACGAGCGTTTTCCGTGGATTCCACATTTTGTGCTCATTCCTTGGTTGCACGACCCCATTTATCTATCCGTGTGTGTGATTCCGTGTGCCACATATTGTTATTGGTCTACTTGTTTCACTTGCGAATTTGTGAATCTCTTTCAACATTATTGACTCTTGCTAACATTTTGCATCAAATTTTTGTGCCACTATCCTCACCGAGCTCTACCATAAGCTTTACTTGATAGGTGTGAGTGAACAAGTCCGGTACCAATTCCACTATTCTTTCATCTCACATTGAGTGAAACGGGATACATCCTCAACTTTGGGAAAATGTAACTTGGTATTGTTTATCTCATTTCCTACTCACCTCTACTCGAGTCTTGTGGTGGATAGGCAAGGCATTTCACCTTCGGTCTACAACAACAACGACGAGTTTGATGCCACGAACAACAACTCCGACGCCAAGATGCAAGCTAAAATGGAGGAGATCAAAGCCCTCATCAAGTCCTGCAAGCGATCTTCCTCATCTTCGAGAAGACGCTCAAGAGCACATCCTTCCGACCTACCATCTCCGACAAGATCACATCAGCATCGACACCATCACCAACAAGAACGTGAATGTCAAGAGCTCTACATCAACAACCGCTCAATGACTTCACCATCTCCCTTGGCATCTTCCCCAAGCAACTTCAAGGCATCTTTGCCCACGGACATATGGCATCTTCGCCAACAAGCACCCCAAGTCTACGCTCAAGAGAAGCTCCCCAAGCTCAAGTCCACGTGATAGAGGCGGGGTGTCCCGATCTTTCGATGAGATGATAACTATCGATTTGGTGAAGATGACTTTGACGATCCGACTACAAACGTGCACGACGTTGCGCCTTAGCAATCGCTAAACCAACTCCGAGAGGTTATTGACCACGCCGGAGCACAATCAACCTGACCACGAAGGTCTATTCCTGCAAGCAATCGAAGAACAAGCAAGAATATGATAAAAGCAATTTGAATATTGCGAGTATGTATGAAGTATTGATAAAGGTGGGGATCCGTAAGCGGTCTTGGTCTGGTTGTCGGACACAAACGAAGTACACGAAGTTGCAATGGCTAACTTTTAACTAAACAAATCCCAAGGGAAAAGCTACTAGATGGATCTACTTATATAGGAGCAAGGGGTGGCGGCCAAGGAGGTGGGACGACGTCCCAAGGCAGCCTAAAACTAACCCTAGGTCGTACAAGGCCAATGGGCCCAAGTGGAGGTGACGTAACACCTTTGGACGTAGTTTGACTTGGATTCTGGTGCAGCGTCAGATTGTTTCGTCCATAACTCAACGCTCCGGACGGATTTTAAGGTGATTCGAATTGTGCTGAAAGAGCATGAAATATACTTTCCAACAAAAAAAGAATCACCCAATTCGGAGTCCGTATGAAAAAGTTGTTGGCGTTTTGAGTCAGGTATGTCTGTGCAGTCCGAATCTGAATCCAGAACGTGAGAGACTTGGACTCTATCTTCTTTTGGCCCAAAAGTGACGTGAGAAGACTTTTTGAACAGCACATAAACTCCTCCTTTTTCCTTATCTTCATATGTGGATTGTACAAATGTCCCATACACCTGCAATTAGACAAAACACAAAAGTATGTGAAGTATTTTTGTTCTGGATAACATAAATATATTATTGAGTAGTTTGCACTAGAAATCACCTGACAAATATGCATGTATGCAATATTTTTGGTCTTATCCAAGGTAGTCATGTCCTCATCATCCTCCCCTTCTTGAAAACAAAGCCGTCCTCGGCGTTGCTTAATCTGAAATGTGGCTAACAAAAGAGACAAGGTGTACATGTTGTATATGTATACGTCATCCATTTTTACTTCCCTTGATTTTTGCATATATGACACATGAATAGATGAGTAATTTGCATAGTTCATAAAATCTAAAGCCAACAAATTAGCACAAGAACTAGAAGGCATGAAAATATTGCAACTCAGTTTGAACGTATAAGTGAAGCTCTTATTTATTTCAAAAGATTGACAATGTTCATCATTAAACCATCCCAACATTGGTGAATAAACCTTACTTGCATCAAATTTACATGCTACAACATGCTTAAATAAGCAAACATGTAATAAGTCATTCAACACAGAATCATCACCAAGATTATAGGTCATATCAAAATGATTAAACATTGATTCTTTTGCATCAACAGTTAATTCAATGGGTGCACTCAAAATTGTTGGTATTTCAGTTGTTTGATCACATGACGCATTCATGACAAGTATCAAGATTCTCTAAAATAGGTGTTGTGCTCAAATCACCGGGTAACTCAACACATGATGCATTCAAGTTAACTAGGGATGCATCATTCTCATGTGAAGTTATATCATCAATACCTTTTTTGGTACCTTGTCGCAAAGGCGTAGCTGATGTAGGTACACACATAGACAATGCACCATACTCTTGAGATGATGTCGCTCACAATCCGAGGTGGGGCTGCTCTAGTAGGTGCAACGGTGGAGGAACCAACCGACGGTGGTGAGCATGAACTGGAATAGTAGTTGTTGTAGTCACCCAATGCATCCTCCTCAGAATGTCTCTCAAAGGTACAAGCACGAACATACATACCGGTAATGCAACGAGGAATATCTGAAATCTTGCACGAATATCATGGTTCAAACCACCAAAAATCTATTCATTGTATCATCCTTAGATTCTTCTATGTCACAATGATGCATATAAGATTTGAACTCTTGGTAGTTAGTATGAACAGTGTTATTGCCTTGTTTAAATTGTTCAAATTTTGAAGCAATTCACGACGATAGTAAGGAGGGAAAACTGTTTTCTCATTACATCTTTCAAATCTTTCCAAGTTGTGGGTTGGTTATCAATGTTTTTCTTACAATGCACACTCCACCAAACTGAAGCAAAACCAGTAAATGCTCTAGTGGCAGCTCGTACTCGCTCAAGTTCAGAAAAAACATGCTGACTAAAAACTTGTTCTACTTCAAGATCCCAAGCTAGATAAATAGCAGGATTAAATCTACCCTCAAATGACGGTAAAGAGCTAACCTGGCCATGTGCTTGTGTGTGTTGTCCCAACTCTCGTGATGGTGAAGATGTGTTCGTCGTCCAAGAACTTCTATCTACGAAACCTATCATGATTAGTAGAAACAAGAAACAAAATTCGAGAATAATGTTCCTATGAACTACTAGGATGTGGTTGTAAAGTGCTCACAGTAAAGCAAATATCAATATCTTACAAGTTCTTACCATGCGGCAGGTGGTGACAGGCAACCAACAGTGTCAAGTAACTCTGAAGATTGTGTAAAGCGATTGCCAGGGGAACGTACATATACACGGTATAGAAATATGTGGAGCTGGGTTGGCTATATATGGTAGCAAAAAATTTAGCAATAATCAATTCAAAGATGCAATGTTGAATAAACGCTCAACGACGGTACTGTGCTGGTCCTAGGCTAGACCGGACTAGAGACGCGAGCCTAGAACACTAATGAGGTCACGGCATAGCACACTAGCATCAATGAAGGATACTAAGTAGCTCTTGACAGCAAGATATAAGTGAAGATCACAACGGCAGTGAAGATAATGATGAAAAACAACTGCCAAGCAGGACATACAACAACTCTCTCTCCAACTTTCCTCTTGAAAAGTTTGAGCCAATTTTATGTTAAATTCTTTCAAAGAATGCTACTAACTCAAGCTTTCCAATGCAAAAAGAATCACTCAATTCCGAGTTGATATGAGGAGTCAAAGAATTCTAAAACCGGCCTGAAAAATTGGAACAAGCGGTGTTCACGAACTTCAAAGGGCAAAAACACCTATTTAGAAGCCGATTTTGAGGTGTCAAATATTGAACTATCTTCTGCAACTATTTAGATGCAGCTCGTCTCTAGCTTCAATTTGAGTACTCATGGAGTCAAAACGGACTTCGTATGAGGAAGATACACCTGTTTCTTGAGCGAGACGCATGATTCAATCCGAATTCAGGTACGAGATTGATTCTAGATAGATCTGTTTTTTTTTCTTCTCTCTTTTTTTTCTCACTCTCTTTTTTTTCTTTTTCTTCTCTCTATTTTTCTTTTTCTTTCCTTTTTTTCTCTCTTTTTTTCTCCCTCTTTCCAAGACAAACTAGATAAGATGCAGATTGGATCAGGCGAAGATGTGAATGACCTCAACTATGATTATGACAATGAACAGAGCGTAGCACGTGGTGGAAATTAATAGATGGGATGGTGGACAGCGGAAGGGATAATGATGCAGCGGCGGCGTGACTAATGTGAACAGAACTCGAAACTCTAAAGGAACTAGACACTAAGACCAGCAACTGACACGACGATGCAACCGATAATTCAACTATGCAAGCAACGAATAGAAAATTGCAAAGGCTCAGACTGGCATGGATAAAGGATGAACAGATCTAACTTTATTTTGTGGCTTTTTCATGGACTATAGGTATGAATGACAGATGCGATCTAAATTATGAAAAACTGTAAAATCTCACCGAGCAACCTGGAAATATGATACCACTTGATAGAGGCGGGGTGTCCCGATCTTTCGATGAGATGATAACTATCGCTTTGGTGAAGATGACTTTGACGATCCGACTACAAACGTGCACGACGTTGCGCCTTAGCAATCGCTAAACCAACTCCGAGAGGTTATTGACCACGCCGGAGCACGATCAACCTGACCACGAAGGTCTATTCCTGCAAGCAATCGAAGAACAAGCAAGAATATGATAAAAGCAATCTGAATATTGCGAGTATGTACGAAGTATTGATAAAGGTGGGGATCCGTAAGCGGTCTTGGTCTGGTCGTTGGACACAAACGAAGTACACGAAGTTGCAATGGCTAACTTTTAACTAAACAAATCCCAAGGGAAAAGCTACTAGATGGATCTACTTATATAGGAGCAAGGGGTGGCGGCCAAGGAGGTGGGAGGACGTCCCAAGGCAGCCTAAAACTAAACCTAGGTTGTACAAGGCCAATGGGCCCAAGTGGAGGTGACGTAACACCTTTGGACTTGTGGTTTGACTCGGATTCTGGTGCAGCGTCAGATTGTTTCGTCCATAACTCAACGCTCCGGATGGATTTTAAGGTGATTCCAATTGTGCTGGAAAGAGCATGAAATATACTTTCCAACAAAAAAAGAATCACCCAATTGGGAGTCCGTATGAAAAAGTTGTTGGCGTTTTGAGTCAGGTATGTCATGCAGTCCGAATCTGAATCCGAACGTGAGAGACTTGGACTCTATCTTCTCTTGGCCCAAAAGTGACGTGAGAAGACTTTTTGAACAGCACCTAAACTTCTCCTTTTTCCTTATCTTCATATGTGGATTGTACAAATGTCCCATACACCTGCAATTAGACAAAACACAAAAGTATGTGAAGTATTTTTGTTCTGGATAACATAAATATATTATTGAGTAGTTTGCACTAGAAATCACCTGACAAATATGCATGTATGCAATATTTTTGGTCTTATCCAAGGTAGTCATGTCCTCATCACCACGACTCCCATGAGCTACTACGACCTCGACATCGACCATGCGATTCCTTTCTATGGGACTCAAGAACCCGAGGAGTATCTCGAGTGGGAGCGTTTGATGGACGACTACCTCAAGCTACATCAAGTCCCTTCCGAAGATCAAGTGAAGTGCGCCACAAGAAACTTCCACGACTATGCTTCGGCATGGAGGCTTCACACACCTTCGGAGTACTACGACATGAGTTGGCCCAAGACGAAGAGAGCTTTGCGGCGAGAGTTCGTGCCTCCAACCTACACGGAACAACTTCGACGCCAATTGGAGAACACCATCCAAGGATTCAAGTCCATCGACGCGTACTTCAAGGAGATGAAGATTGCCTTGCGACGAGCCGGCGTGGACGACCCCATTTCGATGAAGTTCCACTTCATGATGGGATTGCACAACGACATCTCCAAGACTATCTTCCTCGAGAACTACTAGTCCATCGATGACAACTACATTGGTGCTCTCAAGGCGGAACAAGAACTCATGGAGGCCAAGCCTTCTCCACCCCAAGCAAACTTCGCGGCGACCAAGCTCCATGAGAGCGAGCATGAGGATAGTACCACCAAGATGTCCAAGCCCGACGAACTCCAAGACGATGCTCCCAAGTTCGACTTCACCGCCACACCTCTTTGTGGCATTGATGGTGCCGAGTCTACCATGACTCTTTTTCAAGACGGTGCGGCGACGAGTACGACTACGGAGACCCTCAAGGACCAAGCTTTGGAGGCGAGCGACAAGGTGGCGAGCAAGGATGATGCTTCCATCTTTGGAGGCGAGAGTGATGATGTGCCATCTTCGGCCTTCATCCACGGCGACAGTGATGAGATGATCGAGCATGGGATTTTCCCTTCGGTCATGGAGGAGAGTGATGATGTGCCATCTTCGGCCTTCATCCACGGCGATGATGATGAGATGGTTGAGCATGGGATTCTCCCTTCGACCACGGCGACGTATGATGACTTCAGTGACTTTTGCCACCATATTGAGAGTGAGAGTGACTTCACCACTAGCCCCATATATGATGAGTTGCCCCAATTCACATGTGAGGAGAGCCACAACACCCACCACTTGAGTGAGATGAGTGACTCCACCATATGTGGCTTTGGGCGCACCTACTTTGAGGGAGTGAGTGAACCACCACATAGAGAGAATGAGATAGTTGATAGGTCTCGTGAGGCCATTTGCATTTCTAACAACTTGACCTCTACCTCTATTGTGTCTTCTCATTTGTGCTAGGTATTTATGATGACACGCTGATGTAGGGTGGAACCCTACAGCGACGATCTTTCACGTTTGGAGTGGATCCTACGGGGAATCACGAAGAACACGCGGAAGCACAAAGGGAAAACACGGGGAAAACAAGAGAGAATCACTAAACCGACAAGGAATCAATCACACAAGTGTTAGATCACCGAACACAAAGAGTTACACGAGATCCAAAGTCAACAAAGGTAGAGGATACAAAGGAACCATTCTTCTCCGCGAGGAGGCCTTCATGTTCTTCCCTAGAAAGGGGTCTTGAATCCGCTTGGGGGATCTTCTCCGAAGAGGTCGTGAATTCCCAGGAGAAGTATCCAAGTGGATGAGCAAGGGCTCTCACACAAACATGAGCTAATCCAATGCTAAGTCTCAAAGTGAGGAGGAGGAGCCCTATATATAGGCTAGGGGCGAAGGGGTACATGGGCTCAGCCCAACACGCGCGTGCAGGCGCTGGCCGGATGATCCGGGAGTGGAGCCGGATGATCCGGGCTGGTCCAGATGGTCCGGGTGGAGGCCCGGATGAGCTGGATGCCCGGCTAGTGGCGGCGCAGGGCCGGAGGTCCGGTTGGAGGCCCGGACGTCCGGGCGGGGTCCAGATGATCCGGGACTGGGTCCGGATGATCCGGCTTCAGGTGGGAGCTTCGGGTGCCTTCGGGGTGAGTTAGCCGAATCGTCCGGGTCGGGGTCCGGATCGTCTGGGCTCTGTTCGGATCGTCCGGGCCGCCGCCCGGATCGTCCGGCCATCCTGGGACTTGGTGCTTTCCCTCTCCATCTTCACGCATGTCTTCCGCTTCCGGTTCTCCTTGCTTCCTAGCTTCTTCACCATGTCTCATGTGAATCGAAATGGATTTGGGAGAGGAGTGATGTCACCTCGGTTTCAAGAGCTCTTGCACGTGCTCGAGTCATGGGTCCACGCGGTGTTGTAGGGGATGTAGATGCGTCCATGGGGGTGATCATGGGATGCTCCGCATCACATGCCGATTCTCGTCGACTTCGTCCTCCCTTTGGACAAGACGATGGCCATGGTGGAATATGATGCACCCCCCACATGGTTCCATCTAGATGAAGATGACCACCATTTGGTCTTTCCCACCTCACCTACACCACTTGAGTGGAATGACAAAGGTAACATAGGTGACGATGATGCTCTAGTCCCACTAGTGGACATTCTTGACATTGATTGCTTGCATGATATTGATCCACGTAGTTCCATGCTTCATGCTAATATGATTTCCCCATGTGATGATTTGCCCATTTATGATGAGTATGATGATTCTCATGTGGAGTCTATTAGTAGTGATTCCATGTTACATAGGTTTTCTTGTGACAATTCTTTAGGTCACATCATATTTGATAATCCTCTTGACTTGTCATATGCTATGCATGAGATCCACCATATGTCTTATTCGCAATCTCTTCATAGTGACTATGCATATGTCATTAAAATAAAACCAATTTGCACTTATGGCATAGATGACAAGCCCATGGTTATTGGCATTTGTTTTCCTTGTGATGATATTGATATGCATTGTTTTGGATGTTGTCCATTTTCTCCATGTGATATTTCCGATATTGCTCATGAGGAGACCCCCATAGTTTCCTCATGCATTTTAGGAGATTTTGATCCATCCCATTCATTGCATGATCCCAATATTTGTGTGCACCATATGCTCCCCATGAATGAAAATGCTATTGATGTGCCATATAATTGTATGCTCAATTTGCATCCCATCGCGTCATACATAACAACTATTCTTTCATGATGGATGACATGTTCTTATACCATGCATCAAATTTCTTTGAGCATTTCTTATCTTGTGCTAACACACATGTGCACCTACACATCATGATGGATGATGTGTACATTTACCACGCGCACAATTCCTTTGGTTTGTGTCTCATCTGTGTAGGTACCCAGGAATACTTATCAACCTTGCAATCCCACGAGTTGACAAAACGGGCTCTAGAGAGCAACGATGATTTGGGATCCCAAGGATTTTTTTCCAACCGCTCTCTTCGCGCAAAGACTTCGCGCATTTCTTCTACATGGCCCTCACTTGGCTATGGGTTGTTGTTCAGTACATATTATATGCCCATCTTGCCATGTTCACTTTGCATGATATGCCCATTCCTATGCCTTTGCCATGCATTTGTGACCCATGCTTTGCATTACACATGATGATTGATTCTAGCACTCATATGTGTATTTGCAAGCTTGGTGGAGATATTGTTTGTTCTTGCCATGTTTACTTTGTGCCCAATGCTTATGATCATGCTATGATCTTGCTTCGTGTTCATTCTTGTGATATGTCATGTGGATTGCCTATGCCTATTATTTGCTCACATGACATGATTGCCATGATTTCCCCTAGTGTGTTGTATCTTCGCTCCACTAGTTTGCACAACTTGATTACTATGCTTGCTTATGTTGCATCACCATTTCATGCGGTTGATGAAAACCATCTATATGCTTTGCACATGATTCATATTGCTTCTTGTCATATATCTCCATGTGTTGCCTCTCTCATGCTAGATTTGCCATGCATTGAGTGCAACAATGATTCTCTTCTTGCTCAGGAGATTGCCCCCATAGCATTTTCGCATATGTTTGGAGATTTTGACACATTTGTTGTGAAGCATGCTTGTCTTACTTCTTTGCACCATATACCTAGTGCCATAAATATAGCCATTGTTGCATCCTATTACTCATGCGCTTTTTCTTCTAATGGTTATGTGCAAGAGAAGAGAACCATCATGATGGATGATGTGTTTATATACCATGTGCGTACGTTCGTTGTTTTGTTGTGTGCATGTGTAGGATACTTGGACTTTGTGTCGACTTCCACTTCACGTGAGTTGACCATTCGAGCTCTTGAGAGCGAGCCTCATATATTCTACCATGACTCGCTTCTACACCACATTCCCTACCACTTCGGCATTGTGAAGAATGCACAAGGACACACTTTCAAGGTGACATCCTTCTTGAGCTTGGATATTGTGGATCATACTTCATGTGTTGCTTGCACCATTTGCACGCATGTTCGAGATATTGCTTTCAACCACGTTTGCCACATTTCCATGCTCCATGACATATATACCTTGTGTGTTGCATCCAATTCTTGGACTACTTGCTACTATCATATGGTTGGTTGCTACTTGTCACATGATTCACTTGATTGCCTCACACATGATGAACAATTGCTCTTTCTAATGTGTTGAGTGCCACACTATATTAACTACACCCTATGCACATTATGCTTGGATTGTCTTGCACTTGACCCATGTGTTTAGACATCTCATCTTATTTGGTGTTGTGAATGATTCCTATGCCTACCATCGACCATTTGTCGAGTGCTTTATGCATGCTTGCTGTGACCTTGAGGTAGATGCTTATGCTCTTGTCACACATATTTGCATCTCTACCTCACATTTACATGCTTGTCCTCATGATATCTTTGCTTGTGCTCAATTTATGTGCTTAGATGCCATGTCACAACCCTTTGTCAAACCATATGCTATGCTTGATGACAACACTTGTTTGGTGAATCACCTCTTGAATGCTTGGTTTTGCACTAATGCTAACCACATTTGTTTTTCCAAGTGTTTGTTGTATTTGCTCATTTTGAAGGAATCACAAGACGGTGGGACATTGGAGAGTGCCCATTTCGAGTTACTAGATGATGAGTGCTTTGTGATCGACCACTTCGACACGGCACCGCCATCTCTTTCCCATGGTGATTTGGTTTTCGATCCGAGGTCGGATCTTTTCCAAGGGGGAGGGGATGATGCGGAGCATCCTACGGTCATCACCATGTAAAGAGTCCATGTGGCAAGAGACACGTGTGACCTCTACTTCTCATACATAAAGGTGAATCTTCTCCATTACACGTGCTCACTTGACCCCTTCGAGGATGGTGTACTACTTGACACTTCTCCCGTGTGCATGCATAGGAATTATTGGAGCTTCACGGATGTCAAGGAGGAGTGCAAGCGCCAAGGAACGACTACACCATCCGCGAGGGAGGCATGGAAGCGAAGATGGAAGAAGAAGGTGCTGCGGAGACTACAGCGACCGGACGACCGGAAGCCTCCGGACGTCCGACCCTCTACAGCGCCCGGACGACCGGCGTCCACCGGACATCCGCTACCTGACGCATCCCAGAGTCCAGCCGACGAGATCTACAATGACCGGACGACCGACCAAGACCGGACGTCCGACACCTCCCAGGCCACGGATGACCGAGCGCCTCCGGATGACCGGTGCCATGGCGACAGAATGATATTTACGGAAGTCCGAAGACTTCCGGACGTCCGGACCGTCCCGAGCTTCCGGATGTCTGACCCCCACCGGAAGTCCGACGCCTGTGTGCGCAGCCGCGGGCCTTTGGCCTTGTATCCCTCTCCTACTTACCCCTTGGTGGCTTAGACTATAAATAGACCACCTCCACCTCCTTTCTAGGGTTAGCAAATATGATAGCTCATTCTTAGGTGAGCTTTGCTCCTACCTCTACTATTGAGAGAGAGAGACCACTCCCATGGAGTTCAAGACTTCCATGTGAGAAGATCCCGAGGGATTCAAGCCCCCCTTCGTGGGAAGATCCTTCTTGGATTCAAGCCCCCATCTCCTTTGGATTTGGGATGAACTTTACCTTGTATCTTTCCTTTTGTTGTTCATGTACCTTGTGGATCTTGTGTGTTTGATTGTCTAGTGGATGTGTGATTTGGACTTGTTCTTGCGTGTTTCCCCTTGTGATTTCTGCCCGTTCTTCCCCGTGTTCATCGTGTTCTTCGAGGGATCCCACTCCAATCATGAAAGATCGGACTACACCGGGTTATCCCCGTATCAAGGGCATTCCTGGCATCGATCAATATATATGTGGAAACGATATCTCCACTATAGAGGACAAGAAATTTTGGGGCAGTCAGGCAAAAAGCGCACAGGAAAATGAAGTACTTTCAAGGACTACCATAGATTGGACATATGTTCACTAAAGTGGTCATAATTTTGTTATTCGAAGTCCGTGTCGGACCCACAAGTTCTTAAACTGCTCGCGGCGAGCACGCAAATCGAGAAAATACTCCCCGCTTGTGCCAGGAGGCCCGGAGTACCCTCAGCTTTAAGTAGGACTTTTGGCCCTGAAAGTCAAAGAACATCGTTCGTCGTTGTTTTTCAGACAAGTTTCTGAACCCATTGGCACTTCCTTTTGAAGGAAATTCGAGAGATTATGTTGCTTATAGACATTAGCCCCCTTGGTAGGGACAAACGTACCTTTCTGCAGATGCTATATGATCCGGGCAATCTCATTTGGCCGTAAATTAAAGAAATCCAGCGGCTATATGCCTTATTCTCCTTGTTTTCGCCAAATGGCATGCTGTAACTCATGCGCGTGAAAGCCAAGATGATAGGGGCAAAGGTGCCCCGATGTTTCGATGTGATAGCAATCGTTTTCTGTGGGAGTCGACTTTGACGATCCGACTACGAACGTGCGAAGACGTCGTGCCTTAGCAATCGCTAAACCAACTTCCGAGGGGTTATTGACCACGCCGGAGCACGATCAACCTGACCACGAGTGTCTATTTCCTGCAAGCAAACGAAGAACAAACAAGAAACTGAGACTGCAATCTGGATATTGCAAATAAAAGAGGAAAGCTTTATTAATGAAGGTGGGGTTCTGTGACGCCTTGGTCAGGTCGTTGAACACAAACGAAGTACGCAAAATTGCAGCCATGGCAAACTTTTAATCTAAACAAAACCCAAAGTCTAAACGACGCCCTAAGGGCTGTTTATATGGAGGAAGAGGGGGGAATTTCGTGGCCCTTGGAGGAGGGGTCCGAAACCAACCCTAACTCTTAATTCCCCACACATACGGACTCTAAAAAGAGCCTATACTTAAGTATTTCGAAAATACATGGGCCTTTCCCAATAATAAGGTGACGCAACACCTAGAATAGCATCTAGAAGAAATTTATGAAGTGGCATCTTGTATATTTCGTCCAAGGCTTCATGCACTCCTTATGGTGGATTCAATGTCCTGAAATCATCACTTGTAACTGCGTTCTTGATCCCCTTGCGCATGCCATCAAATCCATGCGTGTTCTTGCTCCAATGTTCATCCTTCTCCAAGCTAGGCCCTACAATTGTAAGCAAAACAAATGTATCCAATTTAGGCAGCATCATATTCTCATGAACATTAGAATCATTACCAAGAAACGAAAGTACCTGGTAATTTAATTGGCATGCGCGAGCTCTAGTAATTGGTCCAATATATGTAACAGTAGGGGCTGTGGGTGTAACAATGGTATTGATGTCCTCATCATCCTCCCCTTCTTGAAATGAAGTCGTCCTCAACGGAAGCTCATCTTCCTCACCCAAATAAGGCTTCAAATCTACAATGTTAAAAGTGGGACTAACCCCAAGATCTGCAGGTTGCTCAAGTTTATATGCATTATCATTTATTTTCTCTAACACCTTAAAAGGACCATCAGCACGTGGCATTAGCTTTGATTTGCGCAAATTAGGAAATCTATCCTTACGCAAATGTAACCAAACAAGATCTCCAGGTGCAAACACAACATGTTTTCTACCCTTATCTCTAGCAAGTTTATATTTAGCATTCATACGCTCAATGTTTTCCTTACTTAACTCATGCATTTTTAAAATCAATTCAGCACGTTGTTTAGCATCAAAATTAAACTTCTCTGAAGATGGAAGAGGCAACAAATCAATAGGTGCACGAGGTAGGAAACCATACACAATTTCAAAAGGGCACATCTTAGTAGTAGAATGCAATGAACGATTATAAGCAAATTCAATATGAGGCAAGCATTCTTCCCACATTTTCATATTATTCTTCAAAACAGCCCTAAGCATAGTAGACAATGTTCTATTGACTACTTCAGTTTGTCCATCAGTTTGGGGGTGACAAGAAGTACTAAAAAGCAGTTTAGTCCCCAACTTAGCCCATAAACATCTCCAAAAGTGGCTAAGGAATTTCGTATCATGGTCTGAAACAATAGTATTTGGCACACCATGCAAGCGAATAATTTCCCGAAAGAACAAATCAGCAACATTAACAGCATCATCGCTTTTATGACATGGTATAAAGTGTGCCATTTTCGAAAATCTATCCACGACAACAAATATGCTATCCCTCCCCTTCTTTGTTCGAGTTAAACCTAAAACAAAGTCCATAGATATATCCTCCCATGGAACACTGGGTACAGGCAAAGGCATATATAAACCGTGAGGATTGAGTCGTGACTTAGCTTTTTGACATGTAGTGCAGCGAGCAACAAAACGCTCAACATCCCGTATCATCTTTGGCCAAATGAAATGTGTAGCATGTACGTCCTCCGTCTTCTTCACGCCAAAGTGTCCCATTAATCCTCCTCCATGCGCCTCCTGCAACAACAAAAGACGAACGGAGCTAGCTGGAATGCATAGCTTGTTAGAACAGAACACAAATCCATCATTAACAACGAACTTGTTCCACATTCTTCCTTCTTTACAATTCTGCATTACATCTTTAAAATCAGCATCATGCACATATTGATCTTTGATGGTCCCCAAACCAAATATTTTGAAGTCAAGTTGTGAAAGCATAGTATAGCGACGAGACAATGCATCAGCAATAACATTTTCTTTTCCCTTCTTGTGTTTAATGACATAAGGGAAAGTCTCAATGAATTCAACCCATTTAGCATGTCTACGATTCAGTTTAGCTTGACTTTTAATATGTTTCAAAGACTCATGATCAGAGTGCATAACAAATTGATGTAGGGTAGAACCCTAGGAAGGACCTTTTCACACTTGGAGGGGTAAAATGGAGGGAAATCACAAGAACAACAAGAACACAAGGATGAACACAAAGAGGCAATCACTCCAACAATTCCCGATTACACATCCACTAGAGTAACAACACAAGATCCACAAGTCTCAAACACAATCAAAGGAAAGATACAATGGCAAAGTTCATCCCAAATCCAAAGGAAGAGGGGTCTTGGTGGTAGTCTTCTCCCAATGGAGGTCTTGAAATCCTCAAGGATTCTTCCCTATGGGGTCTTGATCCTCAAAGAGGGAAGGTAATGGAGCAAAGCTGATACGGGGCTAACCCGGTGTAGGCCGATCTTTCACGTTTGGAATGGGATCCCTCGAAGAACACGATGAACACGGGGAAGAACGGAGAGAAATCACAAGGGGAAACACTAAAGAACAAGTCCAATCACACATCCACTAGACCATCAAACACACAAGATCCACAAGGTACATGAACAACAAAGGGAAAGATTCAAGGTAAGGTTCATCTCCAAGAGGAGGTCTTGATGATATCCTAGATGGATCTTCCCACAAGGGGGTCTTGATGATATCCCACAGGATCTTCTCACATAGAGGTCTTGAACTCCATGGTAGTGGTAGTCTCTCTCTCTCTCAAGAGTAGAGGTAGGAGCAAAGCTCACCTAAGAATGAGCTATCATATTTGCTAACCCTAAATAGAGGAAGGGGATGGAGTATATATAGGCTAGTCCACGAAGGGGTAAGTGAGGAGAGGATACATGGGCCTTTGGCCCGACTTTGCGCGCAGGCAGGCGCCGGATGTCCGGGCTAGGGGCCGGATGTCCGGGCATTCGCGGGAGGCCGGATGTCCGGGGCATGGGCCGGATGTCCGGGCTGGTGAGGTCGGCCTCGGTGCTCTCTGGATAGGGGCGTCGGATTTCCGGGCTTAAGGCCGGATGTCCGGGCTGTCGGGAGGCGCCGGATGTCCGGCTTGCGGGCGGATGTCCGGGCCTGTAGGTACTTGGCGGCTGGACGGCTGCTGTGGGTGATGCTCCAGGGGCCGGATGTCCGGGGTCCTGGCCGGATGTCCGGGTCCTGGGTGTTGTCTCCGTCTTCTTTCGTCGTTGCTTCCAGGCTTCCCTTGTAGATGGTGTAGTTGTTCCTTGGCGCTTGCACTCCTCCTCAACATCCATGAAGCTCCGACAATACCTACGCATGCACACAGGAGAAGTGTCAAGTAGTATACCATCCTCGAAGGGGTCAAGTGAGCACGTGTAAAGGAGAAGATTCACCTTTATGTATGAGAAGTAGAGGTCGCACGTGTCACTTGTCAAACGGACTCTTGACATGGTGATGACCGTAGGATGCTCCGCATCATCCCCTCCCCCTTGGAAAAGATCCAACCTCGGATCGAAAACCAAATCACCATGGGAAAGAGATGGCCGTGCCGTGTCGAAGTGGTCGATCACCAAGCACTCATCATCTAGAAGCTCGAAATGGGCACTCTCCAATGTCGCACCGTCTAGTGATTCCTTCAAAATGGTCAAAGACAACAAACACTTGGAAAAACAAATGTGGTTGACGTTAGTGCAAAACCAAGCATTCAAGAGGTGATTCACCAAACAAGTGTCATCAAGCATAGCATAGGGTGTGACAAAGGATTGTGACATGGCATGTAAGCATATCAATCGAGCACAATAAAAAATGATAGAGGCCAAGGTGTCCCGTCTTTCGATGAGATGGTGGATTTCGCTTTGGTGGAAGTCGACTTTGACGATCCGACTACGAACATGCGAGGACGTTGCGCCTTAGCAATCGCTAAACCAACTCCGAGAGGTTATTGACCACGCGACACGCGATCAAACCGACCACGAAGGTCTGTTTCCTGCGAGCAAGCGAAGAACAAGCAAGAAACTGAGATTGCAATCTGGATATTGCGAATATAAGATGAAAGCTTTATTGATCAAGGTGGGGTTACTGTGGCGCCTTTATGCAGTCGTTGAACACAAGCGAAGAAGCGAAGTTGCAGCTAAGGCGAACTTTTAATCTAAACAAAACCCAAGTCTAAGCGGTGCCCTAAGGGCTGTATATATGGAGGAAGAGGGGTGAATTTCGTGGCCCTTGGTGGAGGGTCGAAACTAACCCTATCTCTTGTTTCCCCACACATACGGACTCTAAAATAGCCTATACTAATGTATTTCGAAATTACATGGGCCTGGCCCAATAATAAGGTGACGCAGCACCTAGAATAGCCTATGGACGAATATTATGAAGTGGCATCTTGTATATTTCATCCAAGGCTTCATGCACTCCTTATGGTGGCTTCAAAGTCCTGAAATCATCACTTGTAACTCCGTTCTTGATCCCCTTAGCATGCCATCAACTCCATGTGTGTTCTTGCTCCAATGTTCATCCTTCTCCAAGCTAGGCCCTTCATTTGTAAGCAAAACAAATGTATGCAATTTAAGCACATCATATTCTCATGAACATTAGAATCATTACCAAGAAAGCGAAAGTACACAGTAATTTAGTTGGCGTCTTGTGAGCTCTAGTAATTGGTCCGGTATGTATAGCAGCAGGGGCTGTGGGTGTAACAATGGTATTGATGTCCTCATCATCCTCCCTTGTTGAAATGAAGTCGTCCTCGTGGCAGCTCATCTTCCTCACCCAAATATGGCTTCAAATCTGCAATGTTAAAAGTGGGACTAACCCCAAAATCTGCGAGGCAGCTCAAGTTTATATGCATTATCATTTACTTTCTCCAACACCTTAAAGGGACCAGCAGCACGTGGCATTAGCTTTGATTTGCAAATCGGAAATCTATCCTTACATAAATGTAACCAAACAAGATCTCGGTGCAAACACAACATGTTTTCTACCCTTATCTCCAGCAAGTTTATATTTAGCATTCATCGCTCAATGTTTTCCTTAGTTAACTCATGCATTTTTAAAATCAATTCAGCACGTTGTTTAGCATCAAAATTAACCTTCTCCGAAGATGGAAGAGGCAACAAATCAATAGGTGCACGAGGTAGGAAACCATACACAACTTCAAAGGGCACATCTTAGTAGTAGAATGCAATGAGCGATTATAAGCAAATTCAATATGAGGCAAGCATTCCTCCCACATTTTCTTATTATTCTTTAGAACAGCCCTAAGCATAGTAGACAATGTTCTATTGACTACTTCACATCCATCTGTTTGGGGGTGACAAGTAGTACTAAAAGCGGTTTAGTCCCCAACTTAGCCCATAAACATCTCCAAAAGTAGCTAAGAAATTTAGTATCACGATCTGAAACAATAGTATTTAGCACACCATGCAAGCGAATAATTTCACGAAAGAACAAATCAGCAACATTAACGACATCATCGCTTTTATGACATGGTATAAAGTGTGCCATTTTAGAGAATCTATCCACGACAACAAATATGCTATCCTCCCTTCTTTGTTCTAGGTAAACCTAAAACAAAGTCCATAGATATATCCTCCCAAGGAACACTAGAGTGCAGGCAAAGGCATATATAAACCATGAGGATTGAGTCGTGACTTAGCTTTTTGACATGTAGTGCAGCGAGCAATAAAGCGCTCAACATCCGTCTCATCTTTGGCCAAAAGAAATGTGTAGCAAATCGTCCTCCGTCTTCTTCACGCCAAAGTGTCCCATTAGTCCTCCTCCATCGCCTCCTACAACAACAAAAAGCGAAGCGGAGCTAGCTGGAATGCATAGCTTGTTAGCACGGAACACAAATCCATCATTAACGACAAACTTGTTCCATGTTCTTCCTTCTTTACAATTCTGCAATACATCTTTAAAATCAGCATCATGCACATATTGATCTTTGATGGTCTCCAAACCAAATATTTTGAAGTCAAGTTGTGAAAGCATAGTATAGCGACGAGACAATGCATCAGCAATAACATTTTGTTTACCCTTCTTGTGTTTAATGACATAAGGGAAAGTCTCAATGAGTTCAACCCATTTAGCATGTCTACGATTCAGTTTATCTTGACTTTTAATATGTTTCAAAGATTCATGATCAGAATGTATAACAAATTCTTTGGGCCATAAATAATGTTGCCATGTTTCTAAAGTCCGAACAAGAGCATATACTTCTTTATCATAAGTAGAATAATTCAGACTAGGCCCACTCAATTTTTCAGAAAAGTATGCAACAGGTTTACCATCTTGTAATAACACACCTCCTAATCCAATTCCACTAGCATCACATTCAAGCTCAAAAGTCTTATTAAAATCAGGAAGTTGGAGTAAAGGAGCATGTGTCAACTTATCTTTCAACACCGTAAGGCTTCTTCCTGTGTGGTACCCCAAACAAAAGGCACATCCTTCTTTGTAAGCTCATTGAGAGGTGCAGCAATGGTGCTGAAATCTCTCACAAAGCGCCTATAGAATCCAGCGAGGCCAAGAAAACTCCTCACTTGTGTGACGTTTTGGGCTGCGGCCAACTCTCATTAGCTTCAATCTTGGCTTTATCAACTTCAATTCCTGTGGAGTAACAACATAGCCAAGAAAAGACACTCGATCGGTGCAAAGGTGCACTTCCCAAGGTTACCAAACAAGCGTGCATCACGTAGAGCATTAAAAACAACACGTAAATGTTCCAAATGTTCTTCCAAAGATTTGCTATAAATCAGTATATCATCAAAATAGACTACCACAAATCGTCCAATAAAAGCACGTAAAACTTCGTTCATTAATCTCATGAAAGTACTAGGTGCATTAGCTAACCCAAAAGGCATGACTAACCACTCATATAATCCAAACTTAGTTTTAAATGCTGTTTTCCATTCATCTCCCAATTTCATACGAATTTGATGGTATCCACTCATAAATCAACTTTGGAGAATATTGTAGAGCCACTCAATTCATCAAGCATATCATCTAGCCTAGGAATAGGATGGCGATAACAAATAGTAATATTATTAATGCCTCTACAATCAACACACATACGCGATGTACCATCCTTTTTGGCACTAGAATAATAGGAACAGCACAAGGACTAAAGGGATTCACGTATATAACCTTTGTCGAGAAGCTCTTGTCATGCACTACTAGGAAGTGACCACCACCACCACTTCCTAGTAGTCTAGAGGATCATATTCTTGTGTGTTTCTATTGTCGCTAACCATGGCAGTGATCATGTCGATTTAGACTGATTGGGAGAACTCGATTTAACAAACAGCTACATGATAAGTTTCAGCAAATGATGATTGATAGGTGCAAGACGTGCTAAACAGATTTGACGAGGCCATGGAGAAGATAGATGGCATTGAGAAGACGCTTGAAACAAAGCTTGATAGCAAGTTTGATGAATTGCTCGCTTTCCACAACCACCGCCGCTGCACCTATCGCACCTCTCAAGAACGACAACAACTACGCCCTTCCGAATCAGTATGGACGAGCTCAACAGGTTCCTATTGAGCCAGACAAAATTTCGTGCCATTGCCATCGCTGTTGGTGCTTCTTTGGCTCCTCGCCATCATCGCCGGTGGTACCGAGGTGGATGATGAGTATGTGGACGATTATGAGGATGAGGTTGATCAACATCGTAACCACGCAACCACCAGCACCACAACCACCGTGTCGCCCACGCAAATAATGGCAATATTAGGCTCCCTCAGTACGAGATCATGACCATCTCCCTAAACTGAAATTGAATATTCCACCATTTGAGGGTAGATATGTTCCGATATATATCTTACTTGGGAGTTAGAAACTGAACAACGATTTACATGTTTACAATATCCCGAGGAGAGACGGTTCCTCGCCATTGTTTGTGCTTTCACTAGCTTTGCATGTGTTTGGTGGTCTCAACATTGTAGATTATATCCTGCTCCAACTACTTGGGCTGCTTTGAAAACTGCTATGCGCATCGCTGGGTTCCACCATATTATCAACGTGAATTACTTCAAAAATTGCAGCGCTTAAGACAAGGAAAAACTCAGAGAAGAATATTATCGTGAATTACAAACCGGCTTGATTAGATGTGGTATTGTTGAGGAGAATGAAGCTATGCTTGCATGTTTTCCGGTGGATTAAATAGAGAGATTCGCACCATTCTAGACTATAAGGATTATAATAATATCACTGCTTATTCCATCTTGCTTGTAAAGCTGAACGTGAAGTGCAGGATCGATGTGCATTGGCGCCGCACTAACTTTTCTCGCAGGTCGACCTTCATCATGGACACCACGCAGGCCATCTACTTCCACCGCACCATCACCTCCTTCAGTGCCACCTCCAACCGTGATACAAGAAAGGTGCACAACCACCACTATCGCCAAGAGCACACCGCCGGCATGCAGAGAGCTCTTCTTCTTCCATGGCGCCAACAGGCACACAAGTGATATTATTTGTCGTCGCAGTAAGGGAAGAGGACATTTTATGAGAGAATGCAAATCTCAGCGGTGATGATTGCTAACGAGGATGGTGGGTATGAGTCCGCTAGTGACTATGATGAGGAGACTTTGGCTCTTATTACACATGAGGAACACGGTGGAGATGATTCTCGATCATGAGACACAATACATGGCTGTCAAGATGCCGACAGTATGAATGTTTAGTTGCTCAACGTGTTTTGAGTGTGCAGGTTACACAAGCTGAGCAAAATCAGAGGCATAATTTGTTCCATACAAAGGAAGTTGTGAAGGAACGCTCTATTCAAGGCCATCATAGATGGAGGGAGCTGCAACAACTTGGCTAGCATGGAGATGGTGGAGATGCTATCTCTCACCACAAGACCACATCCACATCCTTACTACATCCAATGGTTCAACAACAGCGGCAAGGTGAAGGTAACACGCATCGCTCGTGTGCATTTTAGTATCTCTACATATGCTGATTATGTTGATTGTGATGTGGTACCTATGCAAGCATGTTCCTTGTTACTTGGTAGACCATGGCAATTTGATAAAAATTTCAGACACCATGGTAGAAACAATCAAGATACTCTTGTTCATAAGGATAAAAATATTACTTTGCTTCCTATGACTCTCGAGTCCATTTTGAAAGATGATATTAATAGAGCTAATAAAGCAAAACAGAGAAAATAAGAGTGAAAATCAGATTGTGGTAAAAGAATTTGAGCAACACATGAAGCCTAATAATAAACCATCTATCGTTGCTTCTGAAATTAAACCGAAAAGTGCATGTTTACTTGCCACCAAATCTGATATTGATGAGCTAGATTTTAGCAAATCTATTTGCTATGCTTTTGTGTGCAAAGAGGCATTATTTTCATTCGAGGACGGTTTTCCTCTTTGCCCCCCGCCGTCACTAACATTTTGCAGAGTTCGCCGACGCTCTTTCCACAAGACGTGCCATCGGGATTACCACCTATTCGAGGGATTGAGCATCTAATTGACTTAATTCCTGTGCATCATTACCCAACCGCACCATACCGCACTCAATCCAGAGGAGACGAAGGAGATTATGCGCCAAGCATGTGAGCTGCTCGACAAAGGTTATATACGCCAATCCCTTAGCCCTTGTGCTGTTCCTATTATTCTAGTGCCGAAAAAGGATGGTACGTCACGATGTGTGTTGATTGTAGAGGCATCAATAATATTACTATTCGTTATCGCCACCCTATTCCTAGGCTAGATGATATGCTTGATGAATTGAGTGGCTCTACAATATTCTCCAAAGTTGATTTATGAGTGGATATCATCAAATTCGTATGAAATTGGGAGATGAATGGAAAACAGCATTTAAAACTAAGTTTGGATTATATGAGTGGTTAGTCATGCCTTTTGGGTTAACTAATGCACCTAGTACTTTCATGAGATTAATGAACTAAGTTTTACGTGTTTTCATTGGACGATTTGTGGTAGTCTATTTTGATGATATATCGATTTATAGCAAATCTTTGGAAGAACATTTGCAACATTTACGCGTTGTTTTTAATGCTCTACGTGATGCACGCTTGTTTGGTAACCTTGGGAAGTGCACCTTTGCACCGATCGAGTATCTTTTCTTGGCTATGTTGTTACTCCACAGGAATTGAAGTTGATAAAGCCAAGATTGAAGCTATTGAGAGTTGGCCGCAGCCCAAAACGGTCACACAAGTGAGGAGTTTCTTGGCCTCGCTGGTTTCTATAGGCGCTTTGTGAGAGATTTCAGCACCATTGCTGCACCTCTCAACGAGCTTACAAAGAAGGATGTGCCTTTTGTTTGGGGTACCGCACAGAAGAAGCCTTCACGGTATTGAAAGCTAAGTTGACACATGCCCTTTACTCCAACTTCCCGATTTTAATAAGACTTTTGAGCTTGAATGTGATGCTAGTGGAATTGGATTAGAGGTGTGTTATTACAAGATGGCAAACCTGTTGCATACTTTTCTCAAAAATTGAGGGCCTAGTCTGAATTACTCTACTTATGATAAAGAATTATATGCTCTTGTTCGACTTTAGAAACATGGCAACATTATTTATGGCCCAAAGAATTTGTTATACATTCCGATCATGAATCTTTGAAACATATTAAAAGTCAAGCTAAACTGAATCGTAGACATGCTAAATGGGTTGAATTCATTGAGACTTTCCTTATGTCATTAAACACAAGAAGGGTAAAGAAAATGTTATTGCCGATGCATTTTCTCGCCGCTATACTATGCTTTCACAACTTGACTTCAAAATATTTGGTTTGGAGACCATCAAAGATCAATATGTACATGATGCTGATTTTAAAGATGTATTGCAGAATTGTAAAGAAGGAAGAACATGGAACAAGTTTGTCGTTAATGATGGATTTGTGTTCGTGCTAACAAGCTATGCATTCCAGCTAGCTCCGCTCGCCTTTTGTTGTTGCAGGAGGCGATGGAGGAGGACTAATGGGACACTTTGGCGTGAAGAAGACGGAGGACGATTTGCTACACATTTCTTTTGGCCAAAGATGAGACGGATGTTGAGCGCTTTATTGCTCACTGCACTACATGTCAAAAAGCTAAGTCACGACTCAATCCTCATAGTTTATATATGCCTTTGCCTGCACTCTAGTGTTCCTTGGGAGGATATATCTATGGACTTTGTTTTAGGTTTACCTAGAACAAAGAAGGAGGGATAGCATATTTGTTGTCGTGGATAGATTCTCTAAAAGGGCACACTTTATACCATGTCATAAAAGCGATGATGTCGCTAATGTTGTTGATTTGTTCTTTCGCCAAATTATTCGCTTGCATGGTGTGCCAAATACTATTGTTTCAGATCGTGATACTAAATTTCTTAGCCACTTTTGGAGATGTTTATGGGCTAAGTTGGGGACTAAACTGCTTTTTAGTACTACTTGTCACCCCAAACCGATGGATAAACCAAGTAGTCAATAGAACATTGTCTACTATGCTTAGGGCTGTTCTAAAAAAAATAAGAAAATGTGGAGGAATGCTTGCCTCATTTTGAATTTGCTTATAATCGCTCATTGCATTCTACTACTAAGATGTGCCCTTTTGAAGTTGTGTATGGTTTCCACCGTGCACCTATTGATTTGTCGCTTCTTCCATCTTCGGAGAAGGTTAATTTTGATGCTAAAGAACGTGCTGAATTGATTTTAAAATGCATGAGTTAACTAAGGAAAACATTGAGCGATGAATGCTAAATATAAACTTGCTGGAGATAAGGGTAGAAAACATGTTGTGTTTGCACCGGAGATCTTGTTTGGTTACATTTATGTAAGGATAGATTTCGATTTGCGCAAATCAAAGCTAATGCCACGTGCTGCTGGTCCCTTTAAGGTGTTGGAGAAAGTAAATGATAATGCATATAAACTTGAGCTGCTCGCAGATTTTGGGGTTAGTCCCACTTTTAACATTGCAGATTTGAAGCCATATTTGGGTGAGGAAGATGAACTTCCATCGAGGACGACTTCATTTCAAGAAGGGAGGATGATGAGGACATCAATACCATTGTTACACCCACAGCCCCCGCCGCTATACATATCGGACCAATTACTAGAGCTCACAAGACGCCAACTAAATTACTGTGTACTTTCGCTTCTTGGTAATGATTCTAATGTTCATGAGAATATGATGCTGCCTAAATTGGATACATTTGTTTTGCTTACAAATGAAGGGCCTAGCTTGGAGAAGGATGAACATTGGAGCAAGAACAAGCATGGAGATGATGGCATGCGCTAGGGGGACAAGAATGGAGTTACAAGTGATGATTTCAGGACTTTGAAGCCACCATAATAAGTGCATGAAGCCTTGGACGAAATATACAAGATGCCCCTTCATAAATTTCGTCCAGAGACTATTCTAGGTGCTGCGTCACCTTATTATTGGGCCAGGCCCATGTAATTTCCAAATACATTAGTATAGGCTATTTTTAGAGTCCGTATGTGTGGGGAAACAAGAGATAGGGTTAGTTTCGACCCTCCACCAAGGGCCACGAAATTCTCCCCTCTTCCTCCATATATACAGCCCTTAGGGCACCGCTTAGACTTTGGGTTTTGTTTAGATCAAAAGTTCGCCATAGCTGCAACTTCGCTGCATTTCGCTTGTGTTCAACGACTGCATAAAGGCGCCACGTAACCCCACCTTGATCAATAAAGCTTTCATCTTATATTCGCAATATCCAGATTGCAATCTCAGCTTGCTTGTTCTTCGCTTGCTCGCAGGAAATAGACCTCGTGGTCCGGTTGATCGTGCTCAGCGTGGTCAATAACCTCTCGGAGTTGGTTTAGCGACATATATGCGCGACGCCCTCGCACGCTCGTAGTCGGATCGTCAAAGTCGACTTCCACCAAAGCGAAATCCACCATCTCATCGAAAGACGGGACACCTCCGCCTCTATCACATCATGAAGTGGAACTTCATCGAAATGGGGTCGTCCACGCCGGCTCGTCGCAAGGCAATCTTCATCTCCTTGAAGTACGCATCGATGGACTTGAATCCTTGGATGGTGTTCTCCAATTGGCGCCGAAGTTGTTTCGTGTATGTTGGAGGCACGAACTCTCGCTGCAAAGCTCTCTTCATCTTGGGCCAACTCATGTCGTAGTACTCCGAAGGTGTGTGAAGCCACCAAGTTGAGGCGTAGTCGTGGAAGTTTCCTGTGGCGCACTTCACTTGATCTTCGGGAGGAACTTGATGTAGCTTGAGGTAGTCGTCCATTAAACGCTCCCACTTGAGATACTCCTCGGGTTCTTGAGTTCCATAGAAAGGAATCTTATTGTCGGTGTCGAGGTCGTAGTAGCTTGTGGAAGTCGCGGACTTGAGCTTGGGGAGCTTCTCTTGAGCGTAGTCTTGGGGTTTTTGTTGGCGAAGATGCCATATGTCCGTAGGCGAAGATGCCTTGAGGTCGCTTGGCGAAGATGCCAAGGGAGATGGTGAAGTCATTGAGCGGTTGTTGGTGTTGAGCTCTTGACCTTCACGTTCTTGTTGGTGATGGTGTTGATGCCGATGTGATCTTGACGGAGATGGGAGCTCGGAAGGATGTGCTCTTGAGCGTCTTCTCGAAGATGAGGAAGATCGCTTGTAGGACTTGATGAGAGCTTTGATCTCCTCCATTTTAGCTTGCATCTTGGCGTCAGAGTTGTTGTTCGTGGCATCGAACTTGTCGTTGTTGTTGTAGACCGAAGGTGAAATGCCTTGCCTATCCATCACAAGACTCGAGTAGAGGTGAGTAGGAAATGAGATAAACAATACCAAGTTACCTTTTCCCAAAATTGAGGATGTATCCCGTTTCACTCAATGTGAAATGAAAGAATAGTGGAATTGGTACCGGACTTGTTCACTCACACCTATCAAGTAAAGCTTATGGTGGAGCTCGGTGAGGATAGTGGCACAAAATTTGATGCAAAATGTTAGCAAGAGTCAATAATGTTGAAAGAGATTCACAAATTCGCAAGCGAAACAAGTAGACCAATAGCAATATGTGGCACACGAAAACACACACACACAGATAGATAAATGGGGTCGTGCAACCAAGGAATGAGCACAAAATGTGGAATCCACAGAAAATGCTCGTGTTGCACAACTCAAGAGAGACGCTAGCACGATTGCTCAATAGGCGGATACGACACTTGTGCACAACCTATAAGATGCAAAATGGATAAACTTTCTATCTCAAGTATGCTATATATGTATGGTTCCCGGTGTTTCTCACACAATGATCCAAAATGATCAAGTATGATACCATATGATATATTGTGATGCTATGGCTTTTGCATACAAGCTCTTTGCTCTCTCTTTTTCTTTGCTTAAAAGCTTATTCTCTTTTTTTTATGGCCACTTTTGCACAATGCACAAACCAAGATAGCAATTGTATATATGCGGGAACAAGCTTGTGATACAAGAGATGATATGATGATACCAATATGATTACCGTCCTTGGCGATGATGTGTGGCGGTGTTCTTGATGTCGAGCCGTTCCTAGTTAGCCGAAACACCCTTGGAAACGGAAAAACCGCAAACTCAAAATCTCAAAGGCAAATGCCAAATGGTGGTGGCGAAAAGCGGTGGTGGTTTGCACTTGGCAATGCGGATGTGGAATGATGGCTATGCACGTGTCCGAGTTGAAGTTGCCGTCCCTAAGTAGCCGAAACACCTTAGGAGACACAAGCCACAACTCAAACAAAATTGGGTTAAGTTGGGGTGGCGGAAGTGTATGGTGGTCACGCCTATGCGGAAGTGGAGGTGGTGGTTGACGAAGAAGCAATCGCCCCTAAGTAGCCGAAACACCTTAGGAGACTCTAATCACTACTCAAGAAATCACTAATGCTATGGGGAACAAAATGGGTTAGGTTGCGGAAGTCGGTGGTGGCTATGCGGATGATATGGTGGAGGGCCTAGGCAAACTTGCCAAATTTTCAAAAATTTTATGGAGTCAAATGATGTTGGTGATATTTTTGTGGGATGGGGGATGTCAATAGCTTCAAAACGAGCTAAAGAACGTCAAAATCGGACCCCAGATGAATCAGTTATGGCCGAAACTGTGAAACGGGAAAAGCTGAAATGACATCCGGGACTCGGGCCGGATTTCCGGGACCTGATGTCCAGAAACTTGTGCGAAAATGCACTCCAGGAGCCGGATGTCCGGGCTAATGGGCGGATGTCCGGGCTGACCGGATGTCCGGGGGTCGGGCCGGATGTCCGGGCTCCAAATCCGGGGATGAACTCGAGGAACTCGATTTTGGGGCGGAATTTGATGATTTCGGGGGAAAAATTGGAGAGATTTCATGGATGGAAGATGGGGAAACTTGGGGAGATGCTAGATCCACTTGAAACCAAGCAAATCCATGGATCAAAATCAACAAAACATCATCAAACCAACAAATCACAAAAAAAAAATTGGGGCTATTTTTGGTGGGTTTTTTTTGAAATTTAGGACGAAATCAAGCAAAAGAAGGCTAGAAAACGGTGGGAGGGACTCCAAATACGTGATAAACGTGGCTCATGATACCATATGATACGGGGCTAACCTGGTGTAGGCCGATCTTTCACGTTTGGAGTGGGATCCCTCGAAGAACACGATGAACACGGGGAAGAATGGAGAGAAATCACAAGGGGAAACACTCAAGAACAAGTCCAATCACACATCCACTAGACAATCAAACACACAAGATCCACAAGGTACATGAACAACAAAGGGAAAGATACAAGGTAAGGTTCATCTCCAAGAGGAGGTCTTGATGATATCCTAGATGGATCTTCCCACAAGGGGGTCTTGATGATATCCCGCAGGATCTTCTCACATGGAGGTCTTGAACTCCATGGGAGTGGTAGTCTCTCTCTCAAGAGTAGAGGTAGGAGCAAAGCTCACCTAAGAATGAGCTATCATATTTGCTAACCCTAACTAGAGGAAGGGGATGGAGTATATATAGGCTAGTCCATGAAGCGGTAAGTGAGGAGAGGATACATGGGCCTTTGGCCCGACTCTGCGCGCAGGCAGGCGCCGGATGTCCGGGCTGGGGGCCGGATGTCCGGGCGTTCACGGGAGGCCGGATGTCCGGGGCATGGGCCGGATGTCCGGGCTGGTGAGGTCGGCCTCGGTGCTCTCTGGATAGGGGCGTCGGATTTCCGGGCTTATGGCGGATGTCCGGTTGTCGGAGGCGCCGGATGTCCGGCTTATGGGCGGATGTCCGGCCTGTAGGTACTTGGCGGCCGGACGGCTGCTGTGGGTGATGCTCCAGGCCGGATGTCCGGTCTGGCCGGATGTCCGGTCCCGGGGTTGTCTCCGCCTTCTTTCGCTGCCGCCTGTGCTTCCCTTGCGGATGGTGTAGTTGTTCCTTGGTGCTTGCACTCCTCCTCAACATCCATGAAGCTCCGACAATACCTATGCATGCACACAGGAGAAGTGTCAAGTAGTATACCATCCTCGAAGGGGTCAAGTGAGCACGTGTAAAGGAGAAGATTCACCTTTATGTATGAGAAGTAGAGGTCGCACGTGTCACTTGTCAAACGGACTCTTGACATGGTGATGACTGTAGGATGCTCCGCATCAAAAGCTCACCAAGATCTCATCTAATACTTTGCTAACCCTAAACATGGCCCTAGGTACGGAACATATAGGCTTGGGGTCGAAGGAGGAGAAGTGGAGCCGAATGAATCATCTCAGCCGCCCATCCTGGGAGGCCCGTGCGCACGGGGTAAGTTGGGCCCGTGCGCATGGGGCTCCCGTGGGCACGGTACATGCCCGTGCGCACGGGGTGCTCTAGCGCCGGGTTCCTGTGTAGTCCGTGGGCACGGGGTCTTGGGGGCCCGTGCGCACGGGGTCACCTGGGACTTGCTGTTTTGCTGCTCTTGCACTCCGTCTTGATCCTTGTGGCCTTGGGGTGGTTCTCCTTCTTCTTGGGGATGCTCCTGAGCTTCTTGGTGATGTTCCACTTCATACCTAAGGAGGCATAGCATATTTTGGTGAGGTAGTAGACATGTTCCATTTGTGTCCATATGCAAGTCTAGTAGGAAGGAGTTCACCTCGGTTTCCAAAGCACGTGCTCTAGCTCCTTTCATGGGTCCTTGTGGGGTTGGATGTGTTGATGTAGAGTCCATGGGGATGATGGAAGGATGCTCCGCATCACAAATTCTTTGGGCCATAAATAATGTTGCCATGTTTCTAAAGTCCGAACAAGAGCATATAATTGTTTATCATAAGTAGAATAATTCAGAGTAGGCCCACTCAATTTTTCAGAAAAGTATGCAACAAGTTTGCCATCTTGTAATAACACACCTCCTAATCCAATTCCACTAGCATCACATTCAAGCTCAAAAGTCTTATTAAAATCAGGAAGTTGGAGTAAAGGAGCATGTGTCAACTTATCTTTCAATACCGTGAAGGCTTCTTCCTGTGCGGTATCCCAAACAAAAGGCACATCTTTCTTTGTAAGCTCATTGAGAGGTGCAGCAATGGTGCTAAAATCTCTCACAAAACGCCTATAGAAACCAGCGAAGCCAAGGAAACTCCTCACTTGTGTGACCGTTTTGGGCTGCGGCCAACTCGCAATAGCTTCAATCTTGGCTTTATCAACTTCAATTCACTGTGGAGTAACAACATAGCCAAGAAAAGATACTCGGTCGGTGCAAAAGGTGCACTTCCCAAGGTTACCAAACAAACGTGCATCACGTAGAGCAATAGAAACAGCACGTAAATGTTCCAAATATTCTTCCAAAGATTTGCTATAAATTAGTATATCATCAAAATAGACTACAAGAAATCGTCCAATGAAAGCACGTAAAACTTCGTTCATTAGTCTCATGAAAGTACTAGGCGCATTAGTTAACCCAAAAGGCATGACTAACCACTCATATAAACCAAACTTTAAATGTTGTTTTCCATTCATCACCCAATTTCATACGAATTTGATGGTATCCACTACGCAAATCAACTTTGGAGAATATTGTAGAGCCATTCAATTCATCAAGCATATCATCTAGCCTAGGAATAGGATGACGATAATGAATAGTAATATTATTAATGCCTCTACAATCAACACACATACGCGACGTACAATCCTTTTTAGGCACTAGTATAATAGGAACAACACAAGGACTAAGAGATTCGCGTATATAACCTTTGTCAAGCAGCTCCTGTACTTGACGCATAATCTCCTTCATCTCCTCGGATTGGTACGGTATGGTGCACGGTTAGTAGCGATGCACCGGAATTAAGTCAATTTGATGCTCAATCCTCAAATAGGTGGTAATCCTGTGGCACGCCTTTTGGAAAGACGCCTAACTCCCCGCAAAATGTTAGTGACATGAGGGGGCAAAGAGGAAGGCACGTCCTCAAATGAAAATAAAGCCTCTTTGCACACAAAATCATAGCAAACAGATTTGCTAAAATCTAGCTCGTCATATTAGATTTAGTGGCACGTAAACATGCACTTTTCAATTTAATTTCAGAAGCAACACTAGATGGTTTACTATTAGGCTTCATTTGTTGCTCAAATTCATTTGCCACAATCTGATTTTCACTCTTATTTTTCTCCTGTTTTGCTTTATTAGCTCTATTAATATCATCTTTCAAAATGGACTCAGGTGTCATAGGAAGCAAAGTAATATTTTTATCCTTATGAACAAGAGTATACTGATTGTTTCTACCATGGTGTACATAATTTTTATCAAATTGCCATGTTTGACCAAGTAATAAGGAACATGCTTGCATAGGTACCACATCACAATCAACATAATCAGCATATGTGGAGATACTAAAATGCACACGAACTGTACGTGTTACCTTAACCTTGCCGCTGTTGTTGAACCATTGGATGTAGTATGGATGTGGATGTGGTTTTGTGGTGAGAGATAGCTTCTCCACCATCTCCATGCTAGACAAGTTGTTGCAACTCCCTCCATCTATGATCACGTGAACAGAACGTTCCTTCACAACTCCCTTTCTATGGAACAAATTATGTCTCTGATTTTGCTCAGCTTGTGTAACCTGCACACTCAAAACACGTTGAGCAACTAAACATTCATACTGCCAAGATCTTCAGAGCCATGTATTGCGCCTCATGATCGTAATCTTCTCCACCGTGTTCTTCACGTGTAATAAGAGCCAAAGTCTCCTTATCATAGTCACTAGCAGACTCATACCCACCATCCTCAGTAGCAATCATCACACGCTGAGATTTGCATTCTCTCACAAAATGTCCTCTTCCCTTACAACGACGACAAATAATATCACCGGTGTGCCCTGTTGATGCCATGGAAGAAGATGAACTCTGTGCAGGCCCGATAGGTGTGCTCTTGGCAGATAATGGTGCTTGTGCCTGCTTCCTTGTATCACGGCTAGAGGTGACAGCTGATGGAGGTGTCGGTGCAGTAGAATGTGTGGAAGTAGAGGATGCACGCGGTGTCCATGATGAAGGTCGACCTGCAGAAAAGTTAGTCCGCGCCAATGCCTGTCGATCCTGCATTTCACGTTCAGCTTTACAAGCAAGATCGAATAAACGAGTGATATTATTATAATCCTTATACTCTAGAATGGTCTGAATCTCTCTATTTAATCCACCCATAAAATGTGCAAGCATAGCTTCATTCTCCTCAACAATACCACATCTAATCAAGCCAGTTTGTAATTCCTGATAATATTCTTCTACAGAATTTTTTCCTTGTCTTAAACGCTGCAATTTTTGAAGCAATTCACGTTGATAATATGGTGGAACCCAACGAGTACGCATAGCAGTTTTCAAAGCAGCCCAAGTAGCGGGAATAGGATATAATCTACAATGTTCAGACCACCATACACATGCAAAACTAGTGAAAGCACAAACAGCAAGAAGAACCCGCTCTCCTCGGGATATTGTAAACATGTAAAACGTTGCTCGTTTCTAACTCCCAAGTAAGATATATATCAGAACATATCTACCCTCAAATGGTGGAATATTCAATTTCAGTTTAGGAATATGGACATCATCTCGCACTGAGGTGGTGGTGCAGCCTACCATTACTTAATATATACCGAGGTCGACCTGCTGGTGGTGGTGCTAGTGGCTGCACGTAGTTCTGATTTTGATCAACCTCATCCTCATAATCGCCTCATACTCAAGATCCTCCCGGGTACCAGCAGCAGCAGCAGAGAGGAGCCAAAGAAGCACCAACAGCAGAGCAGCGGCACCAGAATTTTGTCCCGCTCAATAGGAACATGTTGTGCTCGCCCATACTGATTTGGAAGGGGCGAGTTGTTGTTGTTGCAGAGGTGCGATAGGTGCAGCGGTGGTGGTTGTGGAAAACGCGCGAGCAATTCATTAAACTTGCTATCAAGCTTTGTTTCAAACGTCTTCTCAATGCCATCTATCTTCTCCATGGCCTCGTCAAATCTGTTTACCACATCTTGCACCTATCCACTCATCATTTGCTGAAATTTATCATGTAGCTGTTTGTTTGTCAGGTTCTCCCAATCAGTCTCATCGGCTTGTGATCCTACCATGGTTAGCAGCAAATAGAAACACACAAGAATATGATCCTACAGACTACTAAGAAGTGGTGGTGGTGTATTATAAACCCGTCAAGCAAATATCAAATTCTTACCGCCTACCCAGCAGCAGTGGTGATCGGCAACCGCTGTAGTCAAAACTCTCAAAGCTTGGATATAGCGATTACTGTGGAGAGTCAAACGCACGACGAGATGTATGTGGAGCTGGGAAGGCTTATAATATGGTAGCAAAAAGGTCAGCAATAATCAATTCAGAGATGCAAAGTTGAATAAACGCTCAACGACGGTACTGTGCTAGTCCTAGGCTAGACCGTGCTAGAGACGCGAGCCTAGAACACTAACAAAATCACGGCGCTGCACGTAAAACAAGGGAAAAGCACACTCTGGAATTTTTTTCGCTCCTTTTTGATGCGGAGCATCCTACGAACATCACCATGTCAAGAGCCCATTTGGCAAGTGACACGTGCGACATCTACTTCACACACACTAAGGTGAATCATCTCCTTTACACGTGCTCACTTGACCCCTTCGAGGATGGCACACTACTTGACACTTCTCCCGTGTGCATGCATAGGTATTGTCGGAGCTTCACGGATGTCAAGGAGGAGTGCAAGCGCCAAGGAACGACTACACCATCCGCGAGGGAAGCGTGGAAGAGAAGACGGAAGAAAGGAAGAAGAAGAATGGAGCAAGACTGGAGTTGCCCGGATCCTCCGGACACCCAGCCGGACGATCCGGACCGAGCCCGGATGATCCGGACGACCTCCCGAACGATCCGCTAACGTGTTCAAGACAACAGAACTCGCTCGACGGCCGGATCATCTCGACGATCGCCGGATCATCCGGACTTCGACACCCGGATCATCCGCCACCATCCGGATCATCCGGACCGCCACACTGCGCGTGACTTGGGCCAAGCCCGTGTACCCTTCGCCTCACTTACCCCTTCGCCCTTGAGCTATAAATAGACCTCCTCCACCTCCTTTCTAGGGTTAGCAAAGTGATAGCTCATTCTTAGGTGAGCTTTGCTCCTACCTATCTCTACTCTTGAGAGAGAGACCACTACTCCATTGGAGGCCAAGACCTCCATCTAGGAGAAGATCCCGGGATATCATCAAGTCCCCTTGTGGGAAGATCCATCTAGGATATCATCAAGACCTCCTCTTGGAGATGAACCTTTCCTTGTATCTTTCCCTTTGTTGTTCATGTACCTTGTGATCTTGTGTGTTTGATTGTCTAGTGGATGTGTGATTTGGACTTGTTCTTGAGTGTTTCCTTGTGATTTCTCCCCGCTCTTCCCGTGTTCATCGTGTTCTTCGAGGATCCCACCCAAACGTGAAAGATCGACGCTATAGGGTTCCACCCTACATCATATGGTATCATGAGCCACGTTGATCACGTTTTTGGAGCCCCTACCCCTCTTTTTCTAGCTTGATTTTGTTGTTTTCGTCCTAAATCCGAAAATCCCCACCAAAAATAGCCCCCAAATTTTTTTTGATTTGTTGGTTTGATGATGTTTTGTTGATTTTGATCCGTGGATTTGCTTGGTTTCAAGTGGATCTAGCATTTCCCCAAGTTTTCCCACCTTCCATCCACGAAATCTCGCCAATTTTGACCCCAAAACCCCCAAATTCCGCCCAAAAATTCGTCTCCACGAGCAAATCCCGAGCAGTTTGACCTGCCCGGATCATCCGGAAGTTCTCCTGGATCATCCGGATCCACCCGGATCTGCTGGACCATCTCCCGGATGTCCGGACCACCCGCACGACAGAAATCCGGTTGACGAACCCGGATCATTCGGACCTACTCCCGGATGTCCGGGTAACCCTGACACTGACTCGGCTGAATTCTTTTTTTGGCCATAACAAATTCATTCGGAGTCCGTTTTTGACGTTCTTTAGCTCGTTTTGAAGCTCTTGACATCCCCCATCCCACAAAAATACCACCAACATCATTTGACTGCATCATATTTTCTCAAATTTGGCAAGTTTGCCTAGGCCCTCCACCATATCATCCGCATTACCACCACCGACTTCCGCAACCTAACCCATTTTGTTCCCCATTGCATATGTGGTTGTTTGAGTTGTGATTAGAGTCTCCTAAGGTGTTTCGGCTACTTAGGGACGGTTGCTTCTTCATCAACCACCACCACTTCCGCATAACCTTGCCCACCATACAATTCCACCCCAACCTAACCCAATTTTGTTTGAGTTGTGGCTTGTGTCTCCTAAGGTGTTTCGGCTACTTAGGGACGGCAAATTCAACTCCGACTCGTGTATAGCCCATCATTCCTCTTCCGTATTGCCGAGTGCAAACCACCACCCCTTTTCCGCTACCACCATTTGACATTTGCCTTTGGATTTTGAGTTTGCGGTTTTTCCGTTTCCTAGGGTGTTTCGGCTAACTAGGAACGGGTCGACATCGGCAACACCGCCTCTCATCATTGCCAAGGACGGTAACCTCGACAACACCATTGTATATTCCCTTGCAATTGCATTGTTAACCCCTAGCCCATTTTGCGTTACTTGCCTATCGAGACTAGCCATTTGAGTATTGCCGGCAACGTGACTTGTGCACATTAGTGGTCTACACCATCCATTGCATACATACCATATCATCTTGGTATCATATCATCCATTGTGCCTCAAGTTTGTTCCCGCATATACACAATTGCTATCTTGGTTTGTGCATTGCGCAAAAGTGGCCATAGAAAAAAAAGAGGAAAAGCTTTTAGGCAAAAAGAGAGCAAAGAGCTCGTGAGCAAGTGCCATAGCATCATACCCCATTGCACATAAGAGCCATACCAAAATCTACATCATATGATATCATGCTTGAGAGAAACACTGGGAACCATATATACATAGCATACTTGGGATAGAAAGTTTATCCATTTTGCATCTTATAGGTTGTGCACAAGTGTCGTATCCGCCTATTGAGCAATCGTGCGAGCGTCTCTCTTGAGTTGTGCAACACGAGCGTTTTCCGTGGATTCCACATTTTGTGCTCATTCCTTGGTTGCACGACCCCATTTATCTATCCGTGTGTGTGTTTCCGTGTGTCATTCTTTGCTATTGGTCTACTTGTTTCGCTTATGTAATTTGTGAATCTCTTTCAACATTATTGACTCTTGCTAACATTTTGCATTAAATTTTGTGCCACTATCCTCACCGAGCTCTACCATAAGCTTTACTTGATAGGTGTGAGTGAACAAGTCCGTACCAATTCCACTATTCTTTCATCTCACATTGAGTGACACGGATACATCCTCAACTTTGGGAAAAGGTAACTTGGTATTGTTTATCTCATTTCCTACTCACCTCTACTCGAGTCTTGTGATGGATAGGCAAGGCATTTCATCTTCGGTCTACAACAACAACGACGAGTTCGATGCCATGAACAACAACTCCGACGCCAAGATGCAAGCTAAAATGGAGGAGATCAAAGCCCTCATCAAGTCCTACAAGCGATCTTCCTCATCTTCGAGAAGACGCCAAGAGCACATGCTTTCGAGCCACCATCTCCGCAAGATCACATCGCATCGACACCATCACCAACAAGAACGTGAAGGTCAAGAGCTCTACATCAACAAACGCTCAATGACTTCACCATCTCCCTTGGCATCTTCGCCAAGCGACTTCAAGGCATCTTCGCCTACGGACATACGGCATCTTCGCCATCAAGAACCCCAAGACTACGCTCAAGAGAAGCTCCCCAAGCTCAAGTCCGCGACTTCCACGAGCTACTACGACCTCAAAATCGACCACGCGATTCCTTTCTATGGGACTCAAGAACCCGAGGAGTACCTCGAGTGGGAGCGTTTGATGGACGACTACCTCAAGCTACATCAAGTTCGTCCCGAAGATCAAGTGAAGTGCGCCACAAGAAACTTCCACGACTACGCCTCGACATGGTGGCTTCACACACCTTCGGAGTACTACGACATGAGTTGGCCCAAGACGAAGAGAGCTTTACGGCGAGAGTTTGTGCCTCCAACCTACACGGAACAACTTTGACGCCAACTGGAGAACACCACCCATGGATCCAAGTCCATCGACAAGTACTTCAAGGAGATCATGATTGCCTTGCGACGAGCCGGCGTGGACGACCCCATGTCAATGAAGTTCCACTTCATGATGGGATTGCACAACGACATCTCCAAGACCATCTTCCTCGAGAACTACAAGTCCATCGACGACTACTACATTGGTGCTCTCTAGGCGGAACAAGAACTCATGAAGGCCAAGGCTTCTCCACCCCAAGCAAACTTCGCGGCGACCAAGCTCTACGACAAGCATGAGGCTAGTACCACCAAGATGTCCAAGCCCGACAAGCTCCAAGATGATGCTCCCAAGGACCAAGCTTTGGAGGCGAGCGACAAGGTGGCGAGCAAGGATGATGCTTCCATCTTAGGAGGCGAGAGTGATGATGTGCCATCTTCGGCATTCATCCACGACGAGAGTGATGATGTGCCATCTTCGGCCTTCATCCACGACGACCACGACGAGATGGTTGCGCATGGGACTTTCCCTTCGACCACGACGACGTATGATGACTTGAGTGACTTGTGCCACCATATTGAGAGTGAGAGTTACTTCACCACTAGCCCCATATATGATGAGTTGCCACAATTCCCATGTGAGGAGAGCCACAACCCCCACCACTTGAGTGAGATGAGTGACTCCACCATACGTGAGTTTGAGTGCACCTATTTTGAGGGAGTGAGTGAACCACCACATAGAGAGAGTGAGATAGTTGATAGGTCAAGTGAGGCCATTTGCATTTCTAACAACTTGACCTCTACCTCTATTATGTCTTCTCGTTTGGTGCTAGGTCCCATTGATAATGACGCGCCGATCCTCGACGACTTCGTCCTCCCTTTGGACAAGACGATGGCCACGGTGGAATATGATGCACCCCCCACATGGTTCCATCAAGATGAAGATGACCACCATTTGGTCTTTCCCACCTCACCTACACCACTTGAGTGGAATGACAAAGGTAACAAAGGTGAAGGTGATGCTCTAGTCCCACTAGCGGACATTCTTGACATTGATTGCTTGCATGATGATGATCCACCTATTGCCATGCTTCATGCTAGTATGATTTCCCCACGCGATGATTTGCCCATTTATGATGAGTATGATGATTCTCTTGTGGAGTCTATTAGTTGTGATGCCATGTTACATAGGATTTCTTGTGACAATTCTTTAGGTCACATCATGTTTGATAATCCGCTTGACTTGTCATATGCTATGCATGAGATCCATCATATTTCTTATTTGCAATCTCCTCATAGTGACTATGCATATGCCATTAAAATAAACCCAATTTGCACATATGGCATAGATGACAAGCCCATGGTTATTGGCATTTGTTTTTCTTGTGATGATATTGATATGCTCCCTTTGCATCATTTATCTCATATGCCATGCCATGACCACCTAGCTTTGGATATGCATTGTTTTGGATGTTGTCCATTTTCTCCATATGATGTTTCCGATATTGCTCATGAGGAGACCCCCATTGTTTCCTCATACATTTTAGGAGATTTTGACCAATCCCATCCATTGGATGATCCCAATACTTGTGTGCACCATATGCTCCACATGAATAAACATGCTTTTGATGTGCCATATACTTGTTTGCTCAATTTGTGTCCCCATCGTGTCATACATAACAACTATTCTTTCATGATGGATGACATGTTCCTATACCATGCATCAAATTTCTTTGAGCGATGCCTATCTTGTGCCAACTCACACGTGCACATACACATCATGATGGATGATGTGTACATTTACCACACACACAATTTCTTTCGTTTGTGTCTCTTTTGTGTAGGTACCCAGGAATACTTGTCAACCTCGCAATCCCAAAAGTTGACAAAACGAGCTCTTGAGAGCAACGATGCTTTGGGATCCAATGGACTAGCCTTAACAACATCCCCTTCGCGCAAGGACTACGCGCAACTCCTCTACTTGGCTCTCACACGGCTATGGGCCATTTACCACTTCTCACATTATGCTCATTTTACCGTGTTCACTTTGCATGCTATGCTTACTTCTATGCCTTTGCCATGCAATTGTGACCCTTGTTTGCATCTACCCATGATTCTCCATTATGATATTTCTATGTGTATTTGCATGCTTGGTAGAGATCCTTGTTGCTTTTGCCATGTTTATCATGTGCCCCATTCTATTGATGCTTGTTGTGTTGGGAGAGTCATGATGACCCATTGCTATTCACATATGGCCTCTCGCCAATGCATTCATGATATTGTACTCATATCTTGCTTTCATGCTTGTGCTATGACTTGTGAATTATTCATGCCCACTATTTGCACCAATGACATGTTTGCCATGATTCCTCCTAGTACATTGCATCTTCGCACTACTAGCTTGCTTGATTT